>JAUIMM010000153.1:30502500-30660000 GCA_031769625.1 Taudactylus pleione | reverse complement strand
ATGTCCTTAGTGTCCTGTGAGAGGAGGAACTTATCTATGCAATGGGATGATCGCAGCAGCAAAATCTAATCCATTCACCCATGGCCCATGGCGGGACAGTGCCAGAAAAGTAAGACTGTCCCGCCAAAAGTGGGACAGTTGGGATATATATATGTATATATATATATGTATATATATATATATATATATATATATCTCAAACTCATAGAGGGGAATTATATCAAATGAAGGAAGCATAAGGTGGAGGTAAACTTAAAATAAGGATTAAATGTACCTCCATTTAAAGAACGATTTACCTCCACTTTCTTCATCTTTTAGTATTATGTAATAGTATGTTTTTATGAGAAATCTCTAGTCTCTCTAACTGTACTGTACATTTTAGTTACATACCGTAGTTATCTTATTAGTTAAAAAAACTATTTACTTCCTCCAAGATAAATATAATGAATTACTTAGTGCAGGCCTGGCCATTGAGTCACTGCATTAGAACGGAGAGCATGGACCCTGGTGAATGAGCAGAAGGGGATGTTTATTTTCCACAAGTACATTCGATCCTTTGGCTCTCATACAGAGATTTCCCATTAGGAAAGCCGAGACTGGTCATCTATGCTTGGAAAACATGGTTTGTCCAATCAGATAAGACCTTCTCACATTTTAGTGCCTTTTTTTTCCAAATGAGTCAGTGTATCTAAGTGCTGGCGGCTATTAAAGTGGGAAAGTACATAATAAGCTGCAGCAGAAAAAGGGAATCATCACTACGGCTGGATTTCTGTAAGGGAGAAAGTACAGTACAGTACTAGAGCACATTTAAAGGAGGAGGGCTCTCTCACAGAAATAAAAATAATACATATCCATAGATTATAGGACTTCCTCATTCTATCTTACTACATTGGACAAAAAAATATATATAGCGTTCCCACTAGGCTGTTTTAGCGGGGCGCTGCGCCCTGCCCTCCTTCTGGAGGGCAAAAAGCTCCCTGCCCTCACCGCGCAGCGCCCCGCTAAGACAACCTGCGGGTGCCGGTGTCCCGCGGTGAAATGTGCGGTGACTCGGTCACCGCCGGTGAATAGATGTCAGCAGCGCTTGGGGGCTGCCCGGCGTGTCCGTAAATGCCGGGCACACCCCCAAGATTGACGAAAAGGGGACGTGTCTTATAGACACGCCCCCTTTGCCATGACCACGCCCCCTTTTCGGCATGCGCAAAAGTGCCCTCTCTAGCTCTGGCGCCCTGCCTGCCGCCGGAGCTAGAGTGAACTCTAATATATATCCTTTTTAAAAGGATAATGCCGTCTTACTAAAAAAAGAGTTTGGGGGAGACATATCAAACATTGGGAAAAGATAAAGTACCAACCAAACAGCTCCTAACTATAATTTTATAGGCTGTGTTCGAAAAAAGACATTTAGGAGCTGATTGAGTGGTACTTTATCTCTCTCCGTTTCATCTCTCTCAAAGGTTTGATACATCTCCCCTTGAATATATATTTTTTGCTAAGACAATTACAGGATACTGGCTTTGATTTTCACATTGCATCTCCCTTTTGTAGTTGTAACGGTTCTGTGGCTGGAAATGACTTCCCTTATTTACTAATGAAAACCTTCTATTAACATAGATATCAGATACAGGACTCGCCAATCGCACCATGCCATGCTCCCACTGCTACAGTATTTAACGTTTAAGGGAACACACCCAACTAGGGTGAAAAATTATCCTGCCCCGAAATGCGAGTCACTGCAGCCCCATGGCTGCTCCGTGCCACTGTTTATCTGGGGGTGCCGTGCCGTGGTTCTTCTCCCAGGTCCCCACCGAAAACCTTCATTATGATATGGGATCAGTTGTGCTCCAGTGTAGAATAACTGCAATTACTGACTGCCCCAGGGAGCACAACTTCCCATACGTATATATTAATATTAGAGAGGTGCACAAAGTCATCATATATTTATACGTACATGTAGCCTAAACAACAGCATAATACAATGGTTTCCTGCATTGAAGAGCCCTCTCATTCTCAGACATGAGCATACTTCAGGCAATGTTGTCTGAATCATTCTACAAAGGCGCTAAGCTAACTATTTAATTCACTAATTAACTTTTTAATATTCCGCTACATTTTCCTCCTCCTCCTCCTCCTTCTCCTATTCCTCCTTTTCACAGCTTAGGAAAGGATGCCATTACTAATAGTAATACTATATATTGGACAAAGAAAAAGTAAAGAAGTTTACTAAACAACATTACCTTTTGCAATTTTATGCTTTAATACAGTTACTTATGGTGCATACACATGATCAGATTTTTCCTTCAGATATGAACGATAACGATTTAAAAATCGTTCAGTCGTTCATATCTGAAGGAAAATCGTTCATATCTGACATGCCTAAACGATGGACGATCAACGATGCGCGTTCCCGATGGTCAGATAACGATTTCTGACATCTGATGTGTTTGCAGTCAGACTTGGACGATTCCATTCATTTTAACGCAGTCAAAAATCGTTCAATCATTCAAATCGTTCAAATCGTTTAATCGTTCATCTGACAAATCTGACAAGTCTGACAAATCTGACCGTGTGTATGCTCCATTAGACAGGATATTTAGAGCTGCAAAGTTGGGCTACAGTATATGGAGAGAGGACAGAGGGCTCGATTCAGACCCGCTCGCTAGATGCGTATGCTCGCACCCAGCGTATGCAAATCCGGCCAACCCAGAGCAAGGTAGGCGATCGCACGGCAAGGCATTAGTACGCCCACTATGTCTTGGCGTGCGATCGTTTTGTGTATGCAGACGCCCACTAGCCTGTCTTAAGACGCCCACTTGTGCATGTCAACTCCAGGAAGTGTTGGTAACCATCAGTACATCGGGTACCATCGGATGCGATCGCAGAGCTTGAGGCAAACCATACCCTACCGCAAGCACTTCAGTGTAAAATCCAGCCAGGTGACGTGTACAATGACGCTGTCTCTTAATTATGCGCACCTCTTAAACGGCGTTGAAACCCTCAGGCACGCCTGTGTTCGCACCTCCACTCCCCCGTTTTCAATGGCCAGCCCCTGTCACCACCCACAAATGGCTTCTCCTGTCACTCACTCTGCTGGGCTGTCTCGATCTCTCGCACTGGTTCGCGCATGCGCACTGCGATGCATACGCAGGCGCAGAATGCGAAAATCGGCCAGCTACAAGCGAATGCATCCTAGCGAGCGTGTCTGAATCAGGTCCAGAGATCCCTCACTAAGAAACTGGAGCAGGTGAAACCTGTGCTATAAGGCTCTACACCTGTATGTGATACTCTTATATTAGACACAATCCCCCAAGCACTCACATGGACATCACAGCACGCCCATGGAAAAATAATCCTGAATGTATTGTATTAATCCACAATCCGATGTATTAATCCAGGGGGGGGGGCGTATTCAACATGCGACCGGCTGTCGTGGAACTACACATCCCAACATGCCCTGCCACATTTTTGCTATTAGGACATGATAAAACTGTGACAAAGCATGTTGGGATGTGTAGTACCAGCTGGAGGGCCACATGTTGTATTAGTCCTCTTCAAAAAAGAGACACACGTAATATTTTGCATCATTTGTAGGGCACTTTTTGATAGTTAATAAAAAAAGATACACACTTGCTGTTTAATAACTGTTCCGTGAGATTGGAACCAGGACCAAGGCTGCTTTGAAGCCCTTAAAAGATAAATTACCTTTCCAAAATAAGTAATACTTCCCATTTACACATTCCAACTGCACCTCACATGCTCAGTGCTAAATGTATTTGATATATATTTGCCAATAAGTTGAGTCATTTGCCCTTTTATGGTCAATCACACTTGCAATAAGTAGAGAATGTGTTAAACACTTTTTCCAATGCTCACAAACTGCAATAATTCCACCGGGTGCAAGCAGGGTTATGGAATAATAACTAGCCAAGTAATTACTATGAACTCTAAGTAAAGAAAAAGCTATTTTAATTTCATTTAAGACCTAATATAAAGTCTAACTTTCTTTTTACATCAACTACAGCGCACCTTTCCCATATTAATGTTATTTCATTTTGAGGGATTTTAAAACATCCTCTAGATTTGGCAGGATACCGAGAGTGAAGGTAAAAGGAATTAATCTGAGGGATGGATGCCGGCCAGAAAAGTTTCTTCCTCTCTCATTATTCCTCGCCTTACATAAAGTAGGAGGTTATCATGAGATTTGATGAAATTTAATCTAAAGCAGCAAGAAATGAGAAAATGAGTGGGCTGAGTAATGTCAGTTGCTGTAGTAGACTGTCACAATACCATGGAGAGAGCGTTGCCCTGGAGTCCAAATATATTGGCTCCTCTAATGGTTATCTGCATGCTACCCTTGCTGAGAGACCAGGAATAAGGGCTGAATATTGGCACATATTACAATAGCTCATATCAAGAATGTTTCACAATACTGAATTGAATAGCAGATGGAAGAGATGCCAAGCATAGAAATATTTAACACACTAAATAGCAGGAAGCCACACTAACACTGGGCATAACACACACAGCGTAAGCATCCTCATTGCTGCTGGGCAGGTCTTTGTACTTGGAGTAGACTGAGTGATTGATCTGATAAAGTTCTATTGACTTCTTCTGAATATGGTGGTTAATAATTCACATAATGCCCCTAATTTATGGGGTCTTACTGTATCTCAGTTACCTTAATGCAATGTAGAGCTATAAAAACCACCCAATGGTGCTCGCGCATTCTTAGTCCTGCTGGGAAGATTTAGCAGCTTCTCCCAAATTCCTCTGTCTCCAAGGACTCAATTTAATAATTAATTCCGGCTCTTTGCAAGCACAGTCTCTTATCAGTGGCAGTCTCCTGGCAATAATAGTAAATGAGTGCGAAAATAATCCACGTCGCGCATTTACACAAAAAATATTTATCACATCCGCATTAAAATGTGGAGTATGATAAATAGGCTCCTAAGAGTTGATATGCTGACGTTGCTTCCAGAGGCAGTTTGACATGTCCTAGTGAGTGCTGCAACCAAGGGCAGAAGATTTTTAAGTGCACTTAAGCATTTGGCAGTTCCGATCTGTAAGCCTGAGTGGCCTATCACTTTGTGGCTGAGCTACTCCAAGGTGTAGCAACACAATTACAGCATTTACAGTAGACAAGGGAAGCTGTACCAAGGAATAAATTAGATGAACTCACTGGTTTGAAACTCTTAAGCTGGGTACACACTAAACGACGTGTGTACTCAGCGATGCGACCTGCCAGCAGACGGGCCAACATATCAAGCGGCCTGTACACACTGGACAACCCGGTGCCCGAGCGCCCAATATGTCGAACCCTGCCGCATCCCGCTGCATGGGGTCGTCAGCTGCCTTGTCTGATTGGGCTGCATGTTTAAAAGATCAGACAATGCAACTGATGACCCCACGGTAGCGCGCACTGCACAATATAGTGCGTACACACTGGACGATTTTAAAGATTTGACGTTCCGATGCTTTGAAATTGGGCAAATCGTTAAAAAAATCATCTAGTGTGTAGGGGCTTTTAGAGTGAGGTAACTAGCAAGCTTGAAGGGATCGGTACGAATGACCTCTGGACCTATGCCTGGCGGTTCAAATTCCGACAGTAGAAACCCTACTGAGGAGATCCCGACAAGGTAAGTATTTTACCTATTCCTAACCCTCTTCCCCCCTAACCCTCCCTTAGGGGTGCCTAAACCTAACCTCCCCCCAGTGCCTAACCCTAATCCCCCCTGTAAGTGCCTAAACCTAACCCACCTTTTCCCGCAGCCTACACCTAAGTCTCCCTGGGGGTGCCTAACCAAAACCTCCCCCCGGAGGTGCCTAACCCTAACCCCCCCTTCCCCTAGCCTAACCCTAACCCTAACTCGCCCCAGGTGCCCTGAAACCTAACCCTCCCCCCCGCGGCTGTCTGTGCCCGCCGCCTGGCTTACCTTCGTTCGGTATGCCGAGCGTCGGGCTCCCAGCGTAGGGATAATGATAGGAGTCTGTATATCGACACCTGTCATTAGTCCCCTGTCGGGATTAGACAGTCGGGAAGCCGGCGGTCGGCATTGTGACCGTCAGCTTCCTGACTGCATGCCAGCTTGAATACGTCTCTTCTCACGGTACAGGAACTTTTACATGTGTATTTGTTAGATTACATAATGCCTCTTTTATATTTTATTTAAATATAAATCCTGGAGGGGGTGCAAGTGGCAAGAGCAAGGGGCATAACAAAGCAATTGATTGTTATCTTGGCCCAACACACATCATCAGAGGAGTTAGCCCCATGATGACAAAATTTGCAGCAAATAATTTTAACAAGTCGGTGCCTCATGCAGATCTTCCAAGAGAATTCCCCAAATTCAGGGGTTTCTGGGAGAGTAGGCAATTAGGCTTAAAACTGATAGTCACAATTGGTAATGGTTAGCTTTACTTCACTGAACACTGAGGACTTGGGTTTCTTTCCCCCCAGGGCCGTAATTGTGCGGAGTTTGTATATTCTCCCTGTGTTTTCTTGGGTATCCTTCCACAATCCAAATTTATACTGGTAGGTTAATTGGCTCCCGACAAAAATAACCCTACTGTGTATGTGTGTACGGAATATAGATTGTAAGCTCCACTGGGGCAGGGACTGATGTGAAAGGCCAAATATGCTCTGTAAAGTGCTTTGGAATATGTATGCACCAGTAATGTGCGGTCACTGGCTGGGGAGGCACACATGGAGATGGGTCTGAGTGCTGGGAGCAGGTCTCATCCCCTACTCACTGTAACTCTCCCCTCACTACACTAAGCTTCAGTGTTCATTGATTCTCCTACTAGCATCACTGTGTCTTCTCTTGCTGCTGCTGACTAAGGGCCAGATTCAGACCCAGACGCATGCTATGGCTGATAGTCGCCCATCTGTGCATGCGTATGCATCAATATGCGCATGCGCGAGACACTCACTGCACTCGGGAATTGTGCACTCGTAGTACACAGACTGGATGCTACTTTGAGTGACAGATAGTGCCATTTGTGGGTGGTAACAGGGGAAGGTGCTTGTGAACAGGGGAGTGGTGCTGCGAACGCAGGCATGTTTGGGCGTCAAAACGGTGTTTTAGGGGTGTGCATAATTAGCATGGAAGCGTCATTGTACACATCACTTGATTGTATTTCAGCCTGCAGTGATCACAGTGCTTGCGGTGGGGTAAAGTCGACCTCAAGCGCCGCGAGCAGCTCCGATGGCTCTCGATGGTTCTGATTAATCATACACTTCCCGGAGATGACGTGTGTTAAGAAAGAAAAGTGGGCGTCCTTAAGCCTTGCCATGCGATCGCGGAATTTGCATACCCTGCCCCTGATGGCAGTGAAAGTGAGCTGCTTAGCGTCCGGGTCTGAATCGCCCCCTAACTTCCAATCTCTAAATACTGCAGTGCACTTCCTGATCACATGACACATCCAAGGTGTCCAACAGTGCTCAGGGCACATCCCCATACTCAGAGGCATGTCTTTATTAGCTCTCTTTCGGTGCAGCTTACTGCCCATGGTGCGATCCGTCCCCCGCCCTGCAAGCAGTGTCTGTCTTTACAGAAGCGAGGCTGAGCTGTTGCTGCCTCATCTCTTGTCTCCCAGTCCAGGGAGCTGCACAAAGCTGGCAAGTGTTAACTATAAAAATTATTACAATGAACAAAGATGTTTCTGCATGTACAAAAGATGTTAGGATGCGCCGGACGACCTGCGGGAGCGAACATTGTGATAGTGGATACACACAAGACGATTTGAACGATTTGTCGTTTCGATATGTCGGAATTGCCCAAATCATTCAAAATATCGTCTAGTATGTACCCAGCTTTAATACTGTAAGCTAACAAAGAATGTCTGTATTCCTTTTGCTAAACCTACAAGCATACAGTATGTCAATTGCCTTATTGTTATAAAACAATTGTAAATGCCAAAATTGCATAATCTACATTCAGATCTTGGTATGTTAAAATGAACAATGAAAAAACTGAAAGAGCAATGTGTAAATAAGCTTAGGGCTCCAGGACTGGAAATGCCTGAATGCAAAGTACTATTAACATACAGCAGTTGCTTAAGTAGTTCTGATAAAGTGATTTATTGTTAACACAACATAACGCATTATAGTGTTTGCAGTTTTACACAATGATGTCCGATTATATATCTAAATGGAAGTGTGTTTTAATTAGTTATTAGATAAACAGATACATATTCTCTTTATAAAGATTCTTTTTAAATGTAGTTCCATTAAACTTCCAATGATCTCATATGGATTACAGAAGTTTTTCATAGCAATGAAATGAAGAACTGATGTGTGGTGGACAGTTTTGGGAGAGAGAGATTTAGGTCTTGATTCAGAGATGGCTGCTAATGCAGGTGTTCTCTCTATAGCGTTTGTGGGAATATACAAATGCTAATCTCAGCCTTTCTTATGTGCTCCACGGTGCGATGGAGTGTACAAGTGGTGAGACGCCCACTCTCAGACTGTGTGGTCTTTGCAATGGAGATTGTGAACACAATAACATCGACACAACATTGGTCGCACCATTAACATTTGCATTGGCCTAGGATCTACTCTAGCTACTCTCCTCAAAGCCAACTAAACATGGCATCTGGTGCTGGGGATTTGTGATTGGTAATGCAACAGTGTTTCTCAGACACGCCCTTGACACTCCCATAACACGCCCACTAAATGGACACTTTTTGCGATCATGTTAGGTCATCTCCCAATCTCCACCCTAATATGCCCAGGGATCGCAATCCCATTCTCTAGTGTTAGCGATTTTCTATACAATTGTGAAAGGCATAGGATACATGGGTTTGTACATGTGCAGTATGGGACATCGCTCAACTGCGAGAACATCATAATAGCGTCCATTTCGGAGTCAGGCCCTTAAACTGCCTGGACTGGAGCTGAGCAGTGTACTTAACATCTGCTTGAACAGCATTCCCAGCCAACCAATTATATTCTGCATCCACATACAGCTCCCAGACTTTAATGTGGTTTCGTCTGCAGTGCTTGCTGTCAAACATGAGGTCTGTTTACTAGGCATACACTATACAATTATCTTTCAGATATCTGTCCAATCTGACTGGTTGGAATAAAAATCTGGTCATGTATGGAAGCAAATGACATTCGACCATATGGTCTAAAGCATGACTAACGATATCCCCAGATTGGACTGCATGTACAGATGACTGGGGATATCGTTATTGACCCGTGGGAGCTTGCATCGTTCGTCGGTAAGTGCATACACACTGGACAATTTGAACGATATATCGTTCAAAGATATCGTTATCGTTCAAGAAAAATCGCCCAGTGAGTATGGGGTTTTAGAAAGAGAACAGAATGGTCAAATACTAAGAAGTCAGAAAGAATATGTCCACTTACCTTGGGAAACTATTGCCTAGTAAAGATGTAAATATATCTGAGGTCAGTACATTTGTCTAACAAGGACTGTACAGTGAACAAGAGATCACTAACTGTGAATGGAAGAAAAATGGTATCCAAATCATCACAGGGAAATGTTCTTTACTGTAAAGGCGGTTAATCTGTGGAATTCCTTACCACATGAAATAGTGATGGCAAATATATAAACAGAATGTAAAATTCATTGGATGCTTTTATAGCAAGAAATGTTATCTGTCGCTATGATTAAATAACACACTGTGGGGTGATCAGTCCAGAGAACTTATCTGAGTAAAGTTGAACATGATCAACTGGTTTCTTTTTTAACCTTCCTAACTATGAAAAATCTCTCTTATCTGTTAACCCATCAAATAAGAAAACATGAAGTTATCCAGCACACCACACACTGAACAAATAAGACACAGAAGGCTATTGGGTGGCAAACAGTGATCATTAGTACAGTAGATGCAGAACAACATTAACTGTAGGAAGGATTACCATGCCGCCCTGTGTGTTTCCGCAGTTAAACATTAGCAGAGACGTATACACAGCAGTAATATGTGGCATCCAGTGACATTTGTTATACAGCATGTCATTATCAAGATTCATGCCCAACATCTGCAGAGCTGTCACGCAAAGCTGTAAAATGACAAAATGAAAACTACAGAGCAGGTGTTACATAAATTCCTGTTGTACTGTTTTTCATTACAAAGCAAGTTACACTTTCACATGCTGGAATTTATGTACGGAGGAATCACTTAAACAACTTGAACATTCTGATTTATCAAAGGGCAAAAAGCCCTATAGCTGGCGAATACAAGAGGTTTTGCTTGCGATAGGACTTTTTTGTTTCAAATAAAAGATCAATGAGTTATCAATATCCCTCAATACGTTTTGCATGTACCACAGTAGAACTTGTACTACAGCACTTGCAAACAAGATCACCTACTATGTTCAAAATTAATCTGCTTACACATAAAATGCAGAGATTTGGTCGGCTAAATCAATAATCATCCTATCAATGCAGTAGGAACTACTGACACCTTTGGGGCTGATGTGTAACCCAAAACGCAGACACAATCTGCATTCACTAAATAAGACACAATCATGTTTATATGTAAAGCTGCTACTATCGCATGATGCCTGCAGGTTGGCACCAGTAGCACGTGTGCCCGATTATGCCAGGTATATGTCACAAACACTTACTACCATTTGTTTTGCTTACAAAGTACACGTTCGACTATAAGGCACCAATAACATTTCAATTACTAATTCTCTATCACATCAGACTACTCCCTGTCTCATTCATGAATTAAAACTCTGCTTAAACACGCACATAAAAGTATAATATATGCCTGAACAGCGAGGAAACCACCAATCAGATCGTGCTGGCAACCATTATCATCAACCAGTATGTGCACATGCCCTTGAAAACCTGATAATATGGTTCGGGTGTGTAGGTGTCCTGGTCTGTTTGTGTGATTATAATTTAGCATAAAGGTGATAAACAAAACACCTTCCAGCAAAGCTATCACCATGAACCCTGCACTGTAGAGAACACTTGAGCAGAGAGCATCAAATGCTCATTTTATATTCCACTACCTACCTTTGCTAGATAAGTACAACTGTCAGGCTGAAATCCTGGTAATTTACCTGAAAGTTCCCACAGAAACGCAGTGATATTACCACAGGATAAAGGGGCAATCCTGAGACGCCAAAGAGAGAATATTACCTGGCTTCACAGAGTATGCTCTGAATTTGAAATTTGTCTGGAGAGAAAATGAGGGATATTTCCATCTTGTTTCCCTGCAATGTCCCTTCACACTCATGTTTTACCTTCATCTGTATTATCAGCATTAGAGGAAACGGATACATACTCAGAGCTGCAAGCAATGTATTGTGGGTGGGTTCTGTCCTCACTGCATTTCCTATATTACATACTAAACTGCTCAAACTCTGAGAAACAAAACATTTCCCTCGAGAGTCAAAAAAAAAAAAGCAAAAACAAACTAGGCAATCTCCTGTGTGGGAACCAAGTCAGTCCCCATGCTTTTTTATCTAGGGACCTGAATTTAATCAAGAAAACAAGCGTCACAAAAAAAGTGAGGGTCTGCCAATGAAAACGTTAGGCAGTTTCCTCGCGTCTCTAACCTATTATTCATTTTTATTCTGAAAACAATTTAGGAGGAAATAGCAACTGTTAAACTACTCATTTTGAACAGCCCGAGCAGTTACTGTATTTTTACATGTTGCATAGCAATAAAATCATCATTTCAATTCGAAACAGCAATTTAATTTATTGTTATACTATTGCTCATCTTTAGTATTATAAAAGACACAAAAACCACAGTGAAGCTAAACAAAAATATAGCTGTGTTTTAAGCTTTCTTAAGAAATTGAGGGGCCTCTATATTAATAATCACAGCCAGGGGCGTAACTAGAACTTTGTGGGACCCATAGCAAAATTATTAATGGGCCCCCCAACTAAGGTCTCCACCAGAGTAGGTATGGTTAGTGCTGCACAAGAGGCGTGGTTAATGTTGCCTATCATTTTAATGCATTAACATGCAGTGCCGACCACATATAGCCGTGGGCAAAAAAATCCTTTGGTGCTCCCCCCTCCATCCCATGCCGTCCCCCACCTTAACAAATATTAATACCCAAATAAGCAGCAGAGTGGCAGAACCCAAGGAAAAGACGCTCTGCCAGAAGAATTGCTTCATAGCCAGCAGTGACGCTGCTATCCTACTAGTGCAGAGGAGAAGTCTAACACTGCACGAAAGAGGACCCCCTACCAGGTGAGCAGATTATCTGTGTATACCTCCTGGCTGGTCCCAGTGCCCTTTTATTTCTACTATAGTCCATAGAACTTTGAGCTATATTTCCTGGCCATTTATCTCACTCATCGGGACTGTCTGCGGACTTATAATGGCTATTTGTCAGCATCACACTAGTACAAGTATTCTGGACTTCCATTAAAGATATTCTACAAGCCGGTCAAAGTTGGATATTGCACACTTGCAGAATTGATATTTTTCGTATGCATATGCTACATTTCAACTTTTTAAAACAGACTGATACTAAAGAAACAACACACATTTTATATAATTGTATCTAATTGGAGCATACAGCTGGTGCTCCCCTTATATAATTTTTGATGAGACCGTGGATGGTTTATTCAAGATTTTTATATTTTATCTGTGTTTGTTTCTAAGAGCACTTATATCTGCAGAGCTTATAGATATTGAGCAGATCAATTATTGTCGATTTTGCCATTTATGTCATTTGGTACTTACTTAAAGTTATTCACTTCTAGAATAATACATTGTTTTTACATTTACCCCACATTGTTGTGTGTGTCTCTCAGGGTCCGGGATAGGCATTGTGGTGCTATCTTTTGCTATTTTTCCCAAGGAAAAGGTGCCATTGTTGGCAGTGGGGAGGAGGTGATGGTATAAGTGAGGGAAGGAGAAGCACATAAGAGAAGAGGGCCCTGCTTGTGAGAGCTTACAGTACCTATGTAGGTCAGATCAGCCCTCACAAAGTACTACACACATTCAAGGCAACAATCTCTAATGTAGAAGCCGGTTTAAAAACAGTAAAACAAATACTATAGATTTACAAATCGATAAAATCAGGTTAGGTATAAAATAATTAATAACAAATAAATGGTCATCTTCCCAGACCTTTGCCTGAGTGTACAGAAACAGGGAACAACACTGGAACAACTTACATAAACAGCCTTGCATACAGTACAAAGCTCTATCATTCATTCATTTTCAGTACATCATAAAGACAAGAGGAAACAAGACAACACACAATATAACCTTACAGCCAATTGTATAACATTTTATTTCTACACAGCTGTACACAATGGGACTATATAAAATGAGTTCCATAGTACTCATATCATAGCACATGGGCATCAAGTATATGGGCATAGCAGGGGTCCTTGACATCAGGGGCACTATAGGGGCTGCCAAGGGGTCCATGGTACTGTGCTGCAGACAGGGATGCTGTTTTTGCGATTATATCAGATTTGCAGGGTTCTGGGGAATGGTTACAGGAGGATTTATTGTGATGGAATCGGTATGATATCCCGGCTGCCGCATGACCGGGAGTTCGAATCCCAGCAGCGGCAGCCAGACAAACCAGCAGAGCCCAGCAGCGGAAGCCTGACAGCGCTGGAAATCCCAATCATCCTAAGGTAAGTATCTACTAACCTAACCCCCCTAACCCTAACCCTCCTTAGGGTTGCCTAACCCTAATCCCCCCTCTAAGTGCCTAACCCTAACCACCCCCTTCCCCGCTGCCTAAACCTAAGTCCCCCGGGGGGGTGCCTAACCCTAATTCCCCCCCGAGGGTGCCTAACCCTCCCCCTAGCCTAACACCAACTCTCCCGGGGGGGTGCCTAACCCTAAGTCCCCCCTGGGTGCCCTAAACCTAACCCTCCCCCCACGGCTGTTCGATCGGGATGCCGGGCTCCTGCCTCCCGGCGTCGGGGAAATGACAGGCATCTAGATATAGCGCCCGGCATTTCACCACCCTCGACGGGATATGACAGTCGGGAAGCCGGCTGCCGGTATTAAGGCAGCCGGCTTCCCGATTGTATACCATTGTGATGGGGTAAAGGAGCAGGAAGAGATCGATGGAATGCAACAGTAACATGGGGGCAGGGGCCCATGAAGGGCAATAGAGCAGTGTGAAGGCAGAATCTGGGGTAGCAATGGAATGGGGCGAGGGATGGTAGGTGGATACATGGTGCCAGGACTGGAGATATACACATCAAATGCCTATGTATGTACCCCCAGCTATACCCAAGCACTGCACTGATCACACACATAACCGCTCTTCTGACGGCCATCCAACCCCACCCCCACCTCACCAGCGCTTTCTAACACAGGACATATTCTGGCATATGTGTGGAGATTTTTAGAGAAGAGCCTCCAACTGCAATAGTGTCCACACTACACTATGCACATGCAGGACGGGGTCTGATTAACTCATCTCCAAGGCAGCATTCCCAGGGAGAAGCGGAAGCTGCGAAGGAGCTTCCGGCGATGGAAGGGGGGCTCCAGTCACTTGCAGGGCTCTGGCAACTTGGGAGAGCCGGGGACAGCCCTCATGCATGCAGCGGCCTCAAGCAGCTCCGAACTGGGGCTCCTCTAGACCAGTGTGCAGTAAACAGGCAGCACGGACCGTGCCTCTAGGCTAACAAATGTCGCTGGTGGGGGGGCCTGTCATCACCTCAGCTTCTAGATGATGTCAGCGTCTCTGCAGTCTGCGGAGAATGATATAGTAGCTGGCACCAGCTAATCAGCGTTGTGGAGTTTGTCTCCGTAGCGATGCTATAGAGGGTAACAGTGGATGGACAGTACAGGTGCGGTGCAGGGAGTTGATTGCTGGGCCGGCGGGCCCCCTAAGCCACCGGGCCCCATAGCAATCGTACTCCTTGCACCCACGATAATTACACCATAGATCACAGCAGTGCCATGATTATTATCAGTCTGTATCGTGTCAGACTGTAATTATTAACAAAATTATCCCCTCTATGTACTAAATGTAACTCGCAGGAATCGCTGACCCTGCAAGTTACATCCTGGCCACATCGGGGGAATCTTTCACTTGTTCAAAATACTCTTCCTGAGAATCTGGCACTGCATGCGCACAGTTTCCGTTTCCGGAATGCTAGAGAGGGATCCCCTGTGAGAATCTTTCCATAGGCATTAAATGGATCATGCCATCTGAGGATAGCGTAAACCTGGGGATTTTCGGAGTTTGGTACATAGGGGTTAGAGTTAGACCGTAGTCCCAATTGATAATAATGGTGTCTGCAGTGCTAATTAGCCAGAGCAGAAGATTTCTATGAAAACTCCTGCATTTGACTAATATGTACATAGCCAGAATACTGATTATGCAGAGACTGCAGTTTCTACATAATGTTAGGATAAAAGGGCTTGATAAATAGGCCCTTGAAACATTCAATAATATTTGATTCCATTAAACATTTTCAAATATTTCTTACTTTAAAAATAAGATTTCAGGTTAAGTGCACAGAGCTATGGGTTAATGTGCTTGCGGTGGTGGCGGGAAGCGTAGAAAGCCTTACTTTACACACCTCATAAGAGTGCGAACAGAAATCCACTCTAATTGCAGCCTGCGGGCTGCAATTGAATAGCCCCGGGCACTTCGAAAAGCCCGCAATAAGCACGGCTTCTAATTGAATATGCCTCTACAGTTTTGGTTTAACTGCTTGTTTGAGTTGTCCAAGATAGTTCCTTCATTGATAAGCATAGTTGATGAAAAACAGTATCGGGTAAACTGTAAGCTGATTGGTTGTTCCAACTGACGTAAAAAAGAGTCTATAAGTCACTTTGACAAACTTAGGTGGCAAAACAGCTCATGTACGGTGCAGGATATATGTACTTTCTCTGCCTGTACTGAATTTAATGATGAGTTTATAAACTGAACTGTATAGGGGGGGGGGTCAATGTAATGCTGAAGCTATGATAACCCTAAAGGGCCCTCAGGTGAACAGCCCTAATGAATTTCTGGTATGAGCTATTTTAGGTTTAATATGCATAATAAAACATGATACTTAATAAATAATCATAACAATTAATCATCATAAATGGTAATCTTATATTTGTTAATTTCTTATAAGCTTCTACATTTGTACATAACCACTGGTATTTTAGATTTATGAACGTGTTTTCCATCTCCTCCAGCATCTGATTTGTGGTGCCGAGCCTACAGTTGCCCTGTCATTACTGAACACTCATCACAAATGGAACCTATAAGCTGGTTTATAAACCACAGAGGATCAAATGATCCATCATGTTTGTTCCAAAAAAGTAGAATATTTTTTTAAGTCTATAATTAGAAACTGTGAGCTGCAGAAATGCAGGCAAAGCTTCAGTCTAACTACATGGGAAAACTAAAGGGTGGGTGCATTTCAGTTCTAAAATAATATGTCGTTTTCAAACGGCAAGACACTGCCAAGATCCAGAACTAGAACGCTAAACTCATTACTGGCAAAAAAATATTTCTTGGATCCTGTGATTCTTTTTACAGCGTCTCCCCACCCTCCGCCTTCATCCTGTGCTTTATAAACCACAACTGTAAGTTCAATTTGTCTCGGGAAGGTGCAGCTCCATTCCTATCACTGGGTCTGATAATCTTTTTCCTTTGGTCACTATCTGTCGGCTGTGTTCACCCTCCATTTGGTTCACTGTGGTGTTGACAGTAGTAATCACATTTTGTACATACCACTGGCTCTTTTATTGCCCAACAGCCTCTGGCTGGCTGCCTAGGCCCCTTATTATTCCACGTGTAGCCAAAAGAGAAATGTGGATCAACAGAGCGGTTAAAGCTGCGACTGAGGGCAAAACAGATATGCAATCCGTTCTTGCTTAGAAGCGCAAGGCGAGCAAATTAAAGAGACAGTGACATACAAATATACTTATTATGGAAAGAAAAACAAAACAACCTCATCAGTATAAATAAACACACAATGAAATACCTAGGAAATATTTTCAAGTGCTGAGAGATCGAAAGTTAATTTTTCAACCCTTGGTAGTATATCAGTTTGAGTATACTACAGCGTCACCAATGTTATCCTGTAGAATAGCTGGGGAAAATAACTCAGCAATCTGATGAAGGACAGGTGATAAGACTCTTATCACCTGTCTTTCATCAGATTGCTGAGTTTTTTTCGCCAAGTCTATCCTACAGGAGACTTCTGTTTTTTTCCTTAAGTCTATCCTAGTGGATAGACTTGGACAGACTTGGGGCACATCTTTTGCACTGAGCGACTGAAAGCAAACACACCTGTCTCTTATCATAAGAGACAGGTGTGTTTGCTTTCAATCACTCAGTACAGAAGATGTGCCCGTGATCAGCTGTAACATTACATGATCTTCCCTTGCTCTTGTTAGCACTGCAGCCATAAAAAGAACTCACAACTGATAGAAATAATAATAAAAAAATAGATATTTGTTTTATTTTTTTTTATAAAAACTATAACCGCAGTTGTACGTTTCACTTCCATAAGCAATAAGACATTGGAATTGCAAATAGAAACTATTAAAACATAAAATATAATCTGTGTCAAAGAAAATGTAAAAAAAATTAAAAAGGTGAGAAAAATAGGAGTGATCGGCAATGGTTTCCCGAGCAAGCTCTTTCCAGCACTCATGTGTATAATGTTGCTGCCACAGTTTAATTAGTTGATAGACAATCAAAGGTCACTGGTTCGGAATAGTTCACATTGCGGATGATGAATGACATTTTCTGACACCCTTTTATATAACACTTATCGGTAAATGAATGGCACAATGCATGTGTGTACAGATTAGCTCAGTTTTATTACTTTCACATGCAGATTATGTTGTTTCTAATGATCTTGTGAAAGTTAAATAAAAACAATCACTAAATTAAAGTAGATACAATATCAAGTAATATGAAACGTAAAATGTTCTTAACTCTGCAGAAGTATGAATTTGCATAATTAAAATGATTATGCTGGCGAGTATAAATGACTAACTACTGATTCTCCCCCGTGTGCTTCTGTATCAAATAGCTTTTTGATAACTCAGGAACATACTGTTGCCGCAATTTGACGGATATGTTGTGAAAAACTGACCTTACCTAACATCTGTAACCACAAAGGGCCTGATGCTGAGTTCAACTTACATCTGTTTTTATAGCATGAAATATCCTTCTCCGCACTTGGCATTAGCACAATCGGTCTTTAGGCATACATCCATATGTAGATACGTGTGCAATTAACACTTGGGTA
This sequence comes from Taudactylus pleione, assembly GCA_031769625.1. Classification (NCBI taxonomy): domain Eukaryota; kingdom Metazoa; phylum Chordata; class Amphibia; order Anura; family Myobatrachidae; genus Taudactylus; species Taudactylus pleione. The sequence continues at coordinate 30,641,812 of JAUIMM010000153.1, read as the reverse complement.
TCTAAATGCTTATAGAAGCAGGACAGGGAGGGATGAAGGGAAACATCTGCTGATTAAAGTAAAGGCATGTTCACATAACTGCGTTATAGTCAGAGGTGGACCCATGGCAGATACAGGGGTGTATTTATAATGGGTGCAGGGTGTGCAGGGCACACGGGTCCCTGGGTCTAGGGGGGCCCGCACCGCACACCCTGCACCCATATTATATTTACCTTTCCGGAGTCCCACATCAGACGGTGCCTGCGCCATAAAAAAAGCTGGAAAATGGCCACCCTGGCCATTTTCCCATTGTTTGCGCATGCGCAGTACAGGGAAAATGGCCGCTGTGGTCTTTTTACCAGTTACCTGCGCATGCGTTAAAGACTCTGGGCACACTCTAGTGCCCGAAGTCTATAAGTGCTGCACTGGCCGCGCACCACTCAGTGCACTGCCGGCCACCGGAAGGAGAGGAGGGGGCCTGTGACGGAGACTGCACACGGGCCCCCTCCTCTCTAGAAACGCCCCAGGGCAGATAGGTGCATCTATGGCGGTTACATACCTTTGGCCCTCTGAGCTCTTTTCTGCTAGCCTATAATGGCACCCTGCGGCCAGAATCTATGCAGTAGTGCCGTCTGGAGCATCCTTAGGATGCTTCAGATGGTCTCACTGCTGCTCTTACAGCTCCCCGTAGCATCCTCAGGATGCTCCAGGCATTGCTGTAATCACTGGTGATTGTGGCCCCGTCTCCGTGTGACATCACACTGAGGGGGCGTGGCATGCACCAGGCCCGCAAATAGTGTTATATAAATCAAAATGGCCCTCGGCAGAAAAAAGGTTCCCCATCCCTGTTCTAGACGTTGCTAGTTAAATGTTAAGTAGAATCTGATTGATTGTTATGGGCAACATCTCCATTTCTAAAAACTCTCACTTTAGTAAATATACCCCTAGGTGTTGAAATAAGCCCCATGCTATTTTTATTCCAGCTATGGCCAGATTCCGAGCTGGATACAATGCGTCAGTTAAATAAGTTGCATTTTGCTACCTATTCACAGTTGGTCAAAGTTGCAAAATAACATAATGGTAGCATTACCCTACCCAAGCAGAGCAGTAAACATACTTTGGGGTAGATGTATCAAACCTTCTAACAAGATAATGTTGAGAAGTAGCCCGTAGCAACCAATCACCTTCTGTCATTTCAGAGATTACGCTAAGTAAGTGATATCTAGAAGTTGATTGGTTGCTAAGGATTAGAAGGTTTGATACATATCCCGACAAATACTTATAAAACGAGTATTCAGTATGTAATTGTGCTTGTATATCGCAACTGAAGCACTTTAACTTCATTTGCATTAATGGGTATGTCTTAAACTGGATACACACCTGAACGAAGGCGTGTATCCAGCAATGCGATGTAATGATAATTGCATCGCCATACACACTGCACGGTCCGCAGTATGACAGTGTTATATATTGATACATGTCTAATGTAAGCTATACCGCATCATCCGTTGCATCTTCCCATCTGATGTGCAGCAGAAGATGCGACTACCCAATTCATCACACGATGAATTGGATGGATTTCAGGGTACACACTATACAATAGTTGTTTCCAATCCACCGCGGACGATATATCATAGTGTACCAAGCTTTAGATGCATTTGACACATACTTACCTACTCTTCCAGAAGTTGTGCGAGGCTCCTGAATTTTCGGTTAGGCCCCCACAACCCCGGAAGAGTGTCCTGATCTCCCCCATCCCACCCACTTTCTTTTGAAGCAGGCAGGATGGGGACCACGGATACGTATGGAGGAGGCGGGGCTAAATGACGCAAACACACTTAATTTAGCCCCATTCCCACCTCACAGTCCTGCAATTTACTGTAGTTTGCCGTGACGGGGATGGGGCCTAAGTATATAGAAGCCCGGCCCCGGAAGTGACCAGCAGCGTCTCTTCTCAGAAAGAAGAGATTTAAAAAGTCGGAAAGTATGATTTGACCAGTCAGACAACATCAGCTATTGATAAACAACTCATTTAATTAACAACATAGATTTCAAATTGTCTATTTTCTAAATTAAATAAGAGTAAAGGTATCTCAGACATGCTCTGCTATGCAAATATCGTTCAATTTCTCATGATAAATTAGATACTGGATGGCATTGCTGCATTAATTATCTATACATGAACCACTATTGCTGCAGCAGATAAATATGACAGCTCCCCATTTGTAATAATCATTACAAAAATACAGAGAACCAAAGACTTGTGTATAACCGAAAAATAATGTATCGAAATGTAAGATAAAACCTGTGTGTCATTTAGATGTACTTCCCTTTCAACATGATACAAATGAAAAGTGAAAAAGATGGGATATCGAGCCCGATTCATTACGGATGTTGACTGCAACAGTGTACGCACATCAGCCGATGGTACGTACTACGCATGCGTATGCCCTGCAGAGCACGTGAGTGAGTTGGCATTGCGATTGCACTGCGAGCACCTACGCAGATACAAAGCCATCACAGATCAAGGGACAGGACGTCAGCATTTGGGGGCGGTGATGGGGGAGTAGGCGGAGAAACGCAGGAGTGTCTGTCCGTTTGATCACCATTACATGGGCGTGCATAATTTAGTCACTGTGACGGGATACGCAGCTTGTGTACTCACTGTTTGTGATGGGGTTAGCAATTTCTGAGTAAGGTCAGACCTGTTGTAATTGTGCGTGACGAGCTGATGTTACTCGATGTTCCCGATGTATACGCAGGACTGCAAGGTATTACGGATGTGCGAAAGCAGTAGTGAGCGTCTCTATGCTGTCTTTGCGATTGCACTCATTAGCATATTTCTGCAGCTGGTCTGCGTGCGTAATCACAGCTGCAATTGCAAATGAATCAGGCCCTTTGTACACAATCGTACTGTCAGGAAAATAGGTGGTGTTATACATAAACAAAATTCTAGACAAGGTTATCCTAAAATCCTACTGAGTAGGACACTGCAGTGTCCATGTGTGCGTCTTTTGTTGGTATTGCTTCTGCAACTTTATACAAATATCGCTACAAGTCCTTCCATGGTGTTCAAGCATGTGCTACATGTGCAAGGACGGAGACTCCCACCATCAAAACTTGCACCAATCCCGTGCAAGGGGCAGACTGTCCGTCAGAGTATGGCCTAGTAGCTCCTGCAGAAGATGAATTCCTGGACTTCCGTCCTCTGTGTCTCCTCTCCCCCTGGGATGCTGAAATGATGTTACTGGTGATGCTTTTTACAGTCTTACATAAGTACAGCTTGGTCCCTATTCCCTATGAAACATCAGCAAGCTGAGAGTCTGACACTATTCAGGGCTACACTCACCTAAAATAACAATAATTACAAAGTGGAGAATTCAATCCACTGGGATAGGCACTAAGTGCCTTGCAGACAATTGGGTGACGGTACTTCATGGCATGTAACATGTTCATTTTCCCTCACACCCCATGATGATGTGCAGGAAAATGAGTAATGTTATTGTAGGCCTACTGTATTCTACCCTGATGTCTGCAGCCAAAGATCGTGGCAGCACTTCAGACTTGATTTCCCCCCAAAGAGTTGTTCACTATTGTGTGTTTCGCCCTTTTTATTTATCATAATCACATGTGGTGGACACCAACATCACAATAAGGACCTAATACTTGGATTTATATGGAAATATGAATAGTCCATTTGTTTGACTGCAATACTTAAAATAATTAATTACCATTCTTCAAAGTAAGTACGAAAGAGCTAAAATAAAAACAAACAGCACATTTTGCATGCTTGCTGCAAAATCTTAATTTTTCTTATGTAAATAGTGGCAAAAGCAACCAAACATACTTAAGCTTTCTCAAACATAACTGTAATTGAAATGCTAGTGTGTGGTTTAATTAGAGTATGGCGTCCTACGCCCTGGGACTTCAGTCCAAATAACCAATCAAACTAAGACTGAATTAAAATAAACGCTGCACTTATTTATATGTTAGGTAACTCAGGATGTCCTAAGCTGAGAGGAAAAGAGAAGACCAGTGGTGGGGAAGTGAATATTTTTCTGCCTTATCCTGTGTAATATCCATCAAACAGCTGTGTATAAGTACCTGTGATTTATCTGTTATATTAATTCTCAGGTGTATTGAACTAATGTGCAAACTGTACAGACAGATTATGTAAATGTTTCTCAGTGCATCACGTTACTCTGTAATATTAATGTTACAATGTGTTGAATAAATGTCCTTCTGACTGACACCCCTGGAGGGGCTAGTGTTTCTCCAGCCTGGGTGGGGAGAATAATTCAATTCACTTCTCCTCTTTAGAGTAACAAAAGGAATGAAGCAGACAATGGAACAGCAGGCCTGAGAGGGATGAGATCTCCCAGTAATGAGATGCAGAACAAAAATGTGTTAGGTTCACCACAATCTTCTCTAGTCATGAGGGAATATTGCTTTAATTTTACACCTAAAACACAGATTTTAATTAACACCACTGTTGTTGTTATGAGAGAGTGCATGTAGTTCCAACTTATCCTGAATAACTTTATTAACAGTAATAATGTGGATGTTGGAGTTGAAAAACAAAATGAAAAAAAAAAAAAAAAAATCTTTGTATGAGAACCGGGGCTTGAGTCCCTTTTTCCCCAGCCATAATCATTATTGCTCGTCCACTGAGGTTCAGTCGGAGCGAAGGTAAGTCGGACCCTGGAGCTAGAGTGGGAGGCAGAAAGGACCACGAGTCCCGGGGACGGCCCACCTCCCTGGGCGCAGGCAACATAGCGATGCTCACAGGAACCGGGAACAATGGTGGGGCAGGTAGGAACTGATAGCGGAAATAGGCAGACTGTGACAAACTGCAGCAGCACGGAGGCTAGGGAGCTCAGGAACTAATCACACAGCTTGCGCTGTGTACGACGTTGCACTGGCAAGGAAAGAGTGTGTAAAACACCCTTAAGTACCAAGGGACATGCAGGAATTGGCTAGACCTCCCAGGAAGCGTGCAGGAACAGGATTGGTTCCCCCAGGTCACATGTCACATCAGAGATGGCGGCGCCCAGCAGCCGCCGGTGCTACACCGGAGTTCCCTGCCACCAGTCCCTAGCGCCCGGATTGCCTCCAGAAGCCAGCGCCACCGCAGGAAGGGCCCTGCCAGAGCGCCCGGACAGGTAAGGTCCGAGCTCTCCGTGACCGCGCAGCCCGGGTCGTGACAGTACCCCCTCCTTTAGGGATGGCCTCGGACATTTCTTAGGCTTCCCTGGGTTCTTGGAATGGAAATCGAGGATCAAACGAGGTGCCTGGATATCTTCAGCTTTCACCCACGACCTTTCCTCAGGACCGAAACCCTTCCAATCCAACAGGTATTGTAATTGACCGTAGCGGAATCTTGAATCTAAAATTTGTTCAACCTCGAATTCCACTCCTCTCTCGGTCCTGATTTTGGGAGCTGGAGGTAGAGCTTGGAAAAATCGATTGAGAATCAATGGTTTTAATAAGGAGACGTGAAAGGAATATGGGATTTTGAGGTAAGGGGGAAGCTTCAATTTGTAGGTCATGGGGTTGATGACTTCAATGGTAGAAAAAGGACCAATAAACCGAGGAGCGAATTTCATTGAAGGAACTCGGAGACGTAAATTCCGGGTAGATAGCCACACTTGATCTCCCACCTTCATACTGGGAATGGCCCTTCTTTTTGTATCCGCCTTCAATTTGTATCAATGAGACGTTTTTTGAAGAGAGGTGAACTTGACCCCAAATTTTAGAGAAGTCTCGTATAGTGGAGGTCACAGCAGGAACATCGAAGGCTGGTAAGTCTGTAAACTCGGGCACTCGAGGATGAAGACCGTAGACAATCATAAAGGGAGTTCGTCCGGTAGAAGAGTGGTAGGAACTATTGTGCGCGAATTCCGCCCATGGAAGAGAATCGGACCAGTTATCCTGGCATGAAGACATATAGATCCTTAGAAAGGTTTCAAGATCTTGGTTTACTCTCTCCGTAGATCCATTGTTTGAGGGTGATAGGCAGTAGAAAATTTTAATTTAACCTGGAACATAGAGCACAGAGCCCTCCACAACTTAGCCACAAATTGGACCCCTCGATCAGAAACAATCTCCGTTGGAAGTCCATGTGGGCGGAAAATATGGAGAACAAAGAGTCGAGCTAACTCGGAGGCAGTGGGAAGCTTGGTGAGTGGAATGTAGTGTACCATCTTCGAGAAGCGGTCTATTACGACCCAAATGGTTGTAAAGCCATTGGAAGCAGGCAAATCTGTCACAAAGTCCATAGCCAAATGAGACCAGGGTCGAGTTGGAATGGAAAGCGCCAAAGGGGTTCCTGCCGGGGGTAGCCTGGACGTCTTATGTTGAGCGCATGGGGAGCAGGAAGCAATGAATTTGGTAACTTCGGACTTCATGGTGGGCCACCAGTAGAAGCGGCGTAAAAATTCCAGCGTCTTGCGGATGCCAGTATGCCCAGAATAACGTGACGTATGTGCCCAAGTGAGAAGTTGTTTACGGAGGGCGGGAGCTACAAAGGTTTTCCCGGAAGGTGGCTGGATATGAGTAGTAGTGATAACCTTGGATTCCAGGACCGTAGTTCCCTTGGGAAGGCCAGAGAGAGCTTCGGAGGAGTATGAACGGGAAAGAGCGTCTGCCTTCTGATTCTGAGATCCTGGACGAAAGGTCAAAACAAAATTAAATCTGGAGAAGAATATAGCCCATCTGGCCAAACGAGAGCTGAGGCACTGGATGTTTTTCAAATACAATAGATTCTGATGATCCGTGTAAACAGTGATGGGAAACTGGGCTCCCTCGAGGAGATAACGCCACTCAGAAAAGGCCGCCTTGACTGCTAACAGTTCCTGTTCCCCAATCGGATAATTTCTTTCTGCGGCTAGAAATTTTTTGGAAAAGTAACCACAAGAATGGATTCTGTTATCTTCGAACTTCTGGGATAATACCGCCCCTACAGCTTCAGATGAGGCATCAACCTCCAATAGAAAGGGTCTGGAAATGTCGGGCTGTCTCAGGATGGGTGCTGAAATGAAAGCCTGTTTTAGCATTTGAAAGGCTGTCTCAGCTTCTGGGGACCACTGCGAGGGATTAGCCCCTTTACGAGTTAAGGCTGAAATTGGCGCCGCTAAGGTTGAGAATCCTTTAATGAATTTTCTGTAATAGTTTGCGAACCCCAGGAATCGCTGTACTGCTTTCAAGGAATTCAGGCGAGACCAGTCCAAAATGGCTTGTACCTTCTTGGGGTCCATCTCCAACCCCGAACCAGAGATGACGTAACCCAGGAAAGGGATGGAAGGGACCTCGAACACACACTTTTCCAGCTTGCAGTATAAATGATTCTCTCTCAGGCGTAACAAGACCTCCTTCACATGAGACCGATGTTTTGAAAAAGACGAGGAAAAGATCAAAATGTCATCCAGATATATACGATCACGGATACATATAACAAATCTCTGAAAATTTCATTCACAAAATTCTGAAAGACGGCGGGAGCATTGCAGAGTCCAAATGGCATTACAAGATATTCAAAGTGGCCGTCTCTGGTGTTAAAGGCGGTTTTCCATTCATCGCCGGTACGGATTCTGATGAGGTTATACGCCCCTCGTAGATCCAGTTTGGAGAACACTGTAGCTCCTTTAATATGGTTAAACAATTCAGTGATAAGGGGCAGTGGATAACGTTTTTTTATTGTAATGTCATTCAGACCCCGATAATCAATATAGGGCCGGAGGCCCCCATTCTTCTTGGATACAAAAAAGAATCCAGCACCAGCAGGAGAAGTGGATGGGCGAATAAAGCCCTTCTGGAGATTCTCTTGAATGTAATCTGACATTGCCTTGGTCTCTGGTAACGACAATGGATAAATGCGGCCCCGAGGAGGAGTCTTGCCAGGTATCAAATCAATCGGGCAATCCCAGTCCCGATGCAGAGGAAGTTCATCAGCTCTGGTTTTACTAAACACGTCACAAAAAGCCCTATAATGAATGGGAATGGAAGAACTTTCTGATAATTTAATTTCTTTAATGGGTTTTATACAGGGAAGACAAGAGGCAAAACAGGAGTCTCCCCAGGCCGTGACTTGCATGGAGTTCCAGTTGATTCGAGGATTATGTTTACTTAACCACGGATACCCCAAAATTATTCTGTGAGAAGCTTTGGGAATCACTAAAAAATGGATGAGTTCCGTATGAAGGGCCCCCACATGAACACGAACAGCTTGGGTTTGAAAGGAGACATTCCCGTTGATAATTCGACTACCGTCTACGGCTGACAGGGTGATGGAATGGGTGAGGGGTTTGACGGGGATCTGGAGTTTCTGAACCAACTCTGCAGAGATGAAATTTTCAGCGGCTCCTGAATCGAGAAGAGAAGAAATAGTTTGAGGTCCTTGTTTCAACTCTAGTACAATAGACATTACAGATTCGTTCATATTTGGAGACAGCGACATGACTCCTAACCTGGTGTCACCAGTGCCTGTTAGGAGCGGGGGTTTCCCAGATGCCAGGAACAGGAGGCGACCAGATGTCCGGACTCTCCGCAATACAAGCACAGATTCTCGCGGCGGCGTTTCTGCCGTTCTTCAATAGAGAGTCGGGCCCGGTTAATCTGCATAGGTTCGTCAGCCGGAGATTCGGACTCGGGTGTCACTGGAGAACTAGTAGCTCGGAACCTAAAACGATCTCCCTTAACCCTCTCAGCCTGTCTCTCTCGGTAACGCAGGACCACTTTACTGCAAAACAAAATCATATCGTTTAATTTTGCTGGAACATCCCGAGTGGCTAGATCATCCTTTAATCTCTCCGAAAGGCCATTCCAGAAGGCAGAGACTAGGGCTTCCTCATTCCATTTTAGTTCGGATGCCAAGGTCTGAAATTGTATAATATACTGGCTGACTGGTTGAGTTCCTTGGCGGAGACGCATAATCTCGGTGGAGGCGGAAGTAGTTCTTCCCGGTTCATCGAATATTCTTCGAAAGGATGCCAAGAAATTGGTGTAATTGTCCAGCAAGGGACCTGATCTTTCCCAAAGTGGGGATACCCAGTCTAGGGCTGAGCCGGACAGAAGGGAGACAATGTAGGCCACTTTAGACTTCGCAGTTGGAAAGTTTGTTGGTAGGAGCGTAAAATGAACATCACACTGATTTAAAAAACCGCGGCACATCTTGGTATTCCCATCGAACTTGGTAGGAGTGGGTAGATGCAGATGCGATGGGGTGGCAGGTGAGGTAGTGACTGGAAGAGATGGTGGGTTGACAGCAACGGGCATGTTCACCGTAACAAGGGAGGCTTGCAGAACGTCTTGCCTGAGAGACATGTCTTGCAGGAATTGAGCCAGCTGCCGCTGCGAGGCTTCCAGGCTTTCTAGCCAGTTGGCAATACCTTGTAAAAGGTCCACACCTGGACTATGTCCACTAGCCGTATCCATAGGGCCAGTGCAAACTGTCACGACTTGGTCAGGATTTGGATCCGGAGAAGAGACAGGAGACGTCAGTGGGACGGTTTGCTGGTATTGGAATGAAGCCGATTTCAGCGGGGTGCGAATCATGAATGAAGAAGCAGAGGGGAGGTCCGGGCGAAGGCTCAGTCGGAGCAAAGGTAAGTCGGACCCTGGAGCTGGAGTGGGAGGCAGAAAGGACCACGAGTCCCGGGGACGGCCGACCTCCCTGGGCGTAGGCAACAGAGCGATGCTCACAGGAACCGGGAACAATGGTGGGGCAGGTAGGAACTGATAGCGGAAATAGGCAGACTGTGACAAACTGCAGCAGCACGGAGGCTAGGGAGCTCAGGAACTAATCACACAGCTTGCGCTGTGTACGACGTTGCACTGGCAAGGAAAGAGTGTGTAAAACACCCTTAAGTACCAAGGGACGTGCAGGGATTGGCTAGACCTCCCAGGAAGCGTGCAGGAACAGGATTGGTTCCCCCAGGTCACATGTCACATCAGAGATGGCGGCGCCCAGCAACCGCCGGCGCTACACCGGAGTCCCCTGCCACCAGTCCCTAGCACCCGGATCGCCTCCAGAAGCCAGCGCCACCGCAGGAAGGGCCCTGCCAAAGCGCCTGGACAGGTAAGGTCCGAGCTCTCCATGACCGCGCAGCCCGGGTCGTGACACTCTGTACCCTCACCAGCCCCTTGATGCATCTATTTATAACACCTACATGATTAATTACAACTTAGTCTGCAAAGCAGACAATGCCCTAATCAACATGCCCTCTTTACCCCTTGAACCTCATGTAAATATCCTGCCAATGTGTACGATCAAACTTCATAAGAGGACATGTCACAAAAACAACTCATTATGGAGGACTGCACACTGCAACTGCCAGCAATCAAATGAACACTCCCGGAAATGCACGCTGTGAGCCACTTAAATCTCATTTATATGTCTCATCCCATAAAATAAAATTCCCATTTAGGTAGGCAAACAATGAGGTGCCCATGGGCACCTAGCCTACCACCCAATTCACCCAAGCGCTTCCCATCTCAATATCTAAAATGTAACTCCAACACAAGTGCTGCTATATATGATAGCAAAACTCCATATGTAATCTGTAATTAGGTGGCATACAGATGTGTCTTCACTCACCTTTGCTGCAATCGCGACAAACAGGCCGTTGGACCAGTACACGCCAGGAGACTGTGCTGATTGATTTGATATGTGACACTTGTATATCTGTGTGTGACTGAGTCTCTGAACCAGTACATGAAGTGCTACCATGTACAAATGCAGCAGCTTTTCCACGCAAAGTTCCGTTTACAGACTCAGTCGCACACAGATATACAAGTGTTGCCTATCAAATTCATCAGGACAGTCTCCTGGTGCGCGTTAGTACATCGCATTCCGACACACACATTTTCAAGCCCCACACTTGCAGGGTTGCAAAGGACTTGGCAGCTCACTCCCGTCAAACATACCACGCTGCATGACGTTTTGATGCTAGGTGAGCAAGGACACATCTGTATATCACAAAATGTAATTTGCATTGTATGCCCTGCATTTTTTCCACTTCCATAAATGATCCTAGAGTGGGGGACATTTACTAACAAAAGTGTAGAAAATCACATAGACAACAGTTAGGGGGAGGGTTAGTGTTGGGGGTTAAGCACTAGGGGGAAAGTTAGGGTTAACCACTAAGGGGGGGTTAGGTTTAGGGTGTGGGGAGTGGGAGGTTAGGTTTCGGCACTAGGGGGGAGCTTAGGTTGAGGCACCGGGGAGGGAGGGTTAGGGTAGGGAGACGAGGAGGGTTAGGATACGGACCGGCAAAGTGTCGGTATTCTAACCCTGTCGGGATGCCGACGTCAGGATTCTTACCACCGGGATTGCGAATGCCAGCATACCGTACCCATCTCTTCCATAGCAACAATCAGATCGTAACGATATATGGTACACATTGGATAGTGTGTATGCACGATCTTTAATTTTTCCACGGTCGTTCATAATCTCATCTGCAGTGCTGCACGTCAGGTAGGACAGTGCTGTTACATGCAGGATGTAACGACGCATTCTGCTGTAGTACAAGGGATTGTGCTGTATGTACAGCGAACAATGTATCGTTACATCGCATCATCACTGGGTACATATCATATAGTGATATGCAGGTTAACGTTTAGTTTAACATTTTATTTTCTTCTTGCCCCGATGCACACAAATGCCATTTTTTCAGTTACAGTCATGCCACAAAAGCTCTTAACATTTAAAGTGACCATAATACAGGTACTTCATGTTTTTTTTATGAGAAAACCAAAGCATAATATAGACACAAGAACAGATCCCAAACACAGTGTCCTCTTCTATAAACAGAATGAGAAGATCCACAAGAAGTTCCTATAAATATGATTTTGTTTTGTGCTTCACAAATAACTTGTTTCTCCTCCCCCATAGAACAGCTGGGTGTTTCCACTGCTCACTGTACAATGGTTAGTGGATTTGGAATCTTCATTGACCTGAATTACAACATTCAATTGTTTTCACATTGGCAGAGCACACCAGGAGCTCCACCAGTACACCGCTCTGCTCAGCTAGGCAGACTGTAAGGCAGATTTTGAATACAACCACAGCTTATGATATTTAGCTTCATTGAAAGCATAATAAAACAAACCCAAAAAGCACAGGCATCTGGGGACATATATAAATTCATGAACAGGTAACTGCACAAAAGCAGCTCTGACCCAAGGCAACAAATTAAGATGTTTCCTTTCATTTATTTTTTTAAACTAGAAGAATGACAGACCTATTTTGTGCAATGTCGGTGTCTCAGTTTTCAAAGATGCTTCAGAACATGATTTAGAAATAATTCCACACTTCAGTGGAAAACTTGTGGCAGAATTAAATATCATGTTAAAATTACATTACCGTATATCAGTTATATTCTCCTTCCCTGATTGCTCCATGCAAACATTATTCTTGGAGCTCCTTAAGCTGGGTAGAACACACCACACACTATATGATGGTGCAACCCAGCCATGCGATGTTCGTGCACGGCAAACACACTGCAAAATGTATGATGTGTCGTAACAGCACTGCGTTCATTGCATCTTCCCATCTGCTGTGCAGTCTGACCTCTATATCTTCCCCAGGTAATATACCAACATGCCCAATTGGAAGCTTAGGACAAAACAGCCCACGAATCACACACTCCAGTTACTTGCTCGATTCAAACTCCATTTTTCGGTAAGAACCGACCTTTCCTGGTTGTCCATGCTCAGAAATATTTAGAAAAATCGGGACTGTTGGTAAGTAAGCAGAAGGCATGCACTATGGCCTCAGCACTCTTCTGCAGTAAAGGAAACAAATTGTCTGTGTATCTCTGTTTGAAACAAGAAGCAGTTTGCTTTCTGATTGACTGATCAGGCCCAAATCCAGTATATCTGTCTGACAGCAGCATTCTGAAAGCTTGCAGCCACTGTGCATACTACAAGTTTACAAAGTTGTTAATAGTTATGTAACAGTGTAACCATATCTTCAGATTGGATTATAACATAGCTACACTACTCTAACACACACACACTGACACTTGTGAGAACAAACATCAAGGTATTAACAAGTGGTTACCCACAAGGGTGTAAGGTTCACTTCTCATCACACATGCTTAGCAAGTATATCCATTATTCTTTCAATCTACTTCTTATATGTGTTGGGAATGATTCAAAGTTGTACACAAGTCAGATGCATTTTCACTTGAACGAAACGAAATGAGGATATTCGCCATCATTACCAGCGCACACTTGCACCAGGCCTATACTTGGTGCGAGCGATGTGTCTAAAATCAGATGGATCTGTGTACGCATAACTCAGCATAGCCCACATTCTCATCCTCATTCAACTAGGCTTATGTGCAAATGCCCCACTGCAGCAGAGTTACACCCACTGAGCCACCAGGGAGATGCCACAGAGCTACGTAGGACTCGGAATCACTGGTAGATGCGTACACTTGACCTACGGAGCATGCACAGTGCTATAAACCACAAGATTTTACTCAACATCAGGCCATGTAAGAGTATGTTTATAAATGAGGTAATACTCAAGTTAACTATTTATGGTTTATTAGTAATTTCCAGTTTTATCCATGTTATCCAGAGGACATTTTACTGTTCCCATTTTCCCCACAAGTGGATTAGTTTAGAGTGGTGTTAAACTCGGGCCCTTCAGCTGCAGTGGAAATAAATAACCCAACATGCAGTGCCACAGTTTTGCTATTAGGGCATGCTAAAACTGTGGCAGGGCATGTTGGGATATGTAGTCCCACAAGCGCTGAAGGGCCTGAGTTTTACACCACTGGTTTAGATAATGGGGGAGATGTATCAAGCCTTGGAGAAAGATAAAATGGTATGTTCGGAACTATGTACTATTAGTTAACTTAATGCGCTGTGTACTAAGAACAGACCCGCCGAGGAGAGCGAACGTTACGTCCCCCCACGGCAGTGTCAGGCAGCGGAGCAGACAGTGGAATCTCATCTCTTTCCTGTTGAACTGCAGCAGTGACTTTTTTTAAAACAAACTTTATTGAAACTGACAAAAGTGACAAGAGGTCACTTTCTGCTTCTACAATGAGGAGGAGGTGACTAAAGCTGGGTACACACTTAACATATATATCTGCAGTTCACTCGATCTGCAACTATATCTGCAGGTGATGGTTGTTCATACACACCGAACAACCATCATCTGTCTCCTGGCTGCGTGTCCCGCTGGCCGGGGGCGTGTCGTGCCACCCTCCTCACGACCTCTGCAGCAAGTGTATACGGGCGGTCAGCAGACCGCCCATACACACAGCACGATGCTCCAATGTATCTGCAGATATATCTGTCCATTGGCTGTGCAGCAGAGCCGACGCAATATGTCTATGAATGACGTCGGGCACCCAATATATTGCAAGTGTGTACCCAGCATAAGGTGGCGCTGAAGAAGACAGCTAACCGTAAGTGACCTTTCTGTTTAGTAACAGCTGGGACACTTAGCGCTGCCATAGGTGCCTATGACAAGGCGATATTGGAGCCTGCTGTTAGCACTAGCAGACAGGAGGGGGAAAAAAAATCTTAGTACATATTGAGAAACGATGATTCGTTTTGGTCCCTTATCCCCCATTAGTTCATGGACCCTTTATCTCTCTCCACTTTATCTCCCTCCAAGGCTTGATACACCTCACCTTACGGCTGATAAAAGGTCATGTTTTCTTTTTAAACATCAAAGGTCTGAATTTAAGTTGCATGCAGCTATGTAAGTGGCCGCATGTAGACAATGTTAATAAACTGCACGAGCACTGTAATGATCTTACATAACTTGAGTATCTCATGGCGAGTCGGAAGCATTTCTCAACACATGAAATGGGAGGTTCTGGCTGTCACTTGGGCAGCAACTGAGTGTTCATGTGGAAGAGAAGCATTTTGTGGCAGTGCAATGGGAGTGTGGTGGGCATGCAGTCATATTCTGAGTAATACGTTATTCAGATGGATCTCTTGTACCCAGCAAAGAGAAAGTGTAAGTCCCGAAACTAGTGATGATAACTGCACCTGCGAACTAAGAATAATGGGGCAGCTCGATGCGCACACATGGCGTGCGTGTAGTCGCATATATCCTCATTATGAATGCAGACACATAAAGAGCTGTTTGCAAATCAGAATCAGGCCCTGATTGATTCCATGAGCAACTAAATGAGGAAAACAGGAACAGCGTAATCGGACTTGGGATAAAGGCAGATATACGCTTATGTCCAGACCCATATTACATATAGCTCTTTTGCTGACTAAACATATTCTGCTCCACATATGGCGAATGTTTTGTTCAAATGTTAGTAAATGCATCCCCCATGGCGGTACTTCCCATTTTCATGGTAAATGACTACTGGAGAATGTGAATAATATGTGTAACCTTCTTATGCAGTGTGTCCCATTGTCCCTGGAATAAACGGTTTACACATCATTTCATCTATCAAATAACTGAAGATCATCATATCCCTGTCCAAATGTATCATTGAGATTAAAGTATGGAACATTTATTATTGTATTCTGACTATAGTCTCTCCTCCTCACAAGTCCTACGAGTGCTGTCCTTTCATTCTTTATATCTATTTATTTTAGAATCAGCAACAAGCCACAAGCGATTTAAATGAGTGTGCTGTGGCTCTATTTACTATACACAGCACACGCACACATACGTACAGATGGATCCATTTATTCTAGAAGAAAGGCATAACCAAAGGCCCATGAACTGTAAGGGATGAGCTCGATCACTGGAATAAATGGAAATGTGTCACAGTTAGGCTTGAGCAGTTAGGTGACACTCCATGTGACAGGTGCTTAGTTGAGCTGTTTGTCTGAATAATAATAATAAATGTGCTCGGTTTCCACATCAGTATGAATAGTGATTGTTTTTTTAGATACAGTAAAGTAAAAAGGAACAATTGTACTAACAATTGTAGCAAAGGTCATTCAGGTTGCGGACATTTAATGACTGTCCCACCAACAGATTTGTTTAATGCAGGCCTGGCCAACCTGTGTCCACCCCCTCCCCAACTATTGTGAAACTACAAGTTCCAGCATGCACTGCCACAGTTTAGCTATTAGGGAATGCTAATACAGTGACAGGGCATGCTGGAACTTGTAGTTTCACAACAGCTGGAGAGCCACAGGTTGGCTAGGCCTGGTTTAATTGGACCTGCAGAAAGTGATTTTGCTGCACACACTTAGGGCCTCATTCTGAGTTGGATTTAGCAGCGTTCGTGTGTGCAACTTCTGCCGATCTTGCGCATGCGACTATATGCTAATGCCACTACAAGCATTTCCCTGGTGTACAGCCGTGTGTCTGATTGTGCAAGGACTGAGACGTCCACTTTAAGCACCTTTAGACGCTGAAATACTGCTTGGTGCGTCTTTAGACCCAACATCCTTATAATATCAACAGATCACAAAATATAAAGTTATTATATCCATAAATAACATTTTGTTCTAAAAGCACATAAAAATAAAATAAGTCATTAAAAACATGTGGTAATCTATCATTCTCACGAGCATCGCAATGTCAATACCATAAAAGTGTAATTAGATGTGCGTGTCAGGAAATTCAAAAAAGGAGTTTAGTCTGCTGGGCATTCCTTCTAATCAAAACTGTGTTCTACAATGCATGTATTGTATTAACCATGTATGTAGGTACTTTATGTCCATTGTACAATTTCTAAAGTGACGCCAGGTGGGGAAGCACATACTGCTGCTTTTATGTAAATATGCCTTTACTATGAGTACTGTTAGTCGTGTAATATGCCTCCTGCCCATTTTGCCCCTAAGCAGGCTACAGGTGACACACTGTAGTAAACATGCTGAAACCACTTATTGCTGGGTATCTGTAAGTAAGCAGGGGTCTGGGGGAGGTCCACGTGCAGCCATTGGCAAAAGGAAACCTACAGGGACTGCACATCAGATGTAACCGCACTGTGGAAATGTGAAAAACAGATGCAGCACAGATGGGTCTTTATGTGCTGAATACTGATGATGCACTCTTATAGCTCTGACTGGACAGGTAGCAAGGCAGGTTCTGCCCATAACCAAACTAAAGAGTTAGCCCCACATGTGAACATCCAATGAAACAGCTTCCATTCACTTAGGCTTGTGCTAAACACAATAAGAAAGCCGTCTGTATGTCTGAGTAGATGAGACTTCAAAAGATCATTGAAGTTTACGCCACAAAAGAGAATTCTGGCCCATGATGGTCTTTGACTTCATATATATTGTTCAAGGAGAATTTTGTAGCTGTATGTGTTAAAAGCCTGAGGAAAGGTGTGGAGGAGGCTAGGAGCTATACTGTCTTGAAACGTAGGGAGTGTTTTTCTAATATAGCGAAGACTCTAATTTCTCTATCAAGTTAACAATGAAAAACAGAAACAGGACCACTACCAGTTTTATACTGTGTACTATATGAATTTAATCAGCATACAAAATGTTCTACGATATAAACATAGTGGCTAGGAGGCTATGGGGAGCATTCAAATTGAGGTGAAAACCCGTTATCGCTGATGATGTCATTTTCGCCTATTTTAATTATACCCGTATTCAATTTCAAAGACTTTTCATCCGGTGCGAAAAGTCTTTGTAAAAAGACGGGGATAACTTTTCTCCACACAATAGGTGGCGAAAAAAAGTGCAGAATTGGGGTTTAGGGGTGCAGGCTTAAAAAAATAGCCTGCACCTCTGGGAATGGCCACTAAAATTAATGTTTGTCAGAAAACGTTTAGAAGAAAAATCAGGACACCCCAAAAAATGTACTTGAATTTTGGGGTTAAAAAAAATATATATGGGGAACAAAATCCTAAAGTAGCAAAATAGATTCCAGAGGGGTTCCCAAGTATGCGGCAGGTGTTTTCTTCATTGCGGGTAGTAGCGGCAGGTGCATTTTTTAAGAATTTTAAAAAATCATTTTAGGGACTTAAAAATATGCTGCACCCATTTTCATGTACCCCAAATTTTATTTTTCCCGCAAAAAATTGGTAAATGCTATTCTTCGTCACCTTCTTCAAAGCCGCATTTATGCACCTGCCGCGGCTATTTAAAAACCCGACTCCCCTTCAGCAGTCAAAAACGGGGGTACCCATAGTGATCTCCCATGTCAGGACATCTTTAGGGGGGTCCAAGGATTATTTCCCGAAAATTGCCAGGTTTTTTCGCCGCTTCCAGTTTCGCCGTGTCCCGTTTTCGCCGGCTTCAAATTGAATGCGGGGATAAGCGGGCACGCGCCCGATTCTTTATCCTCGCAGAAACCTCCGATGTGGAGCAAAAAGTCCAGCACGGACTTTTCGCTCCCAAATTGAATATGGCCCTATGTGTATGAAACCTGCTGACTGGGGTAGGGTATTTTAGATAACAAACACGGGTTAAGCAAAGTTAGGGTCACCAGCCACACTTTCAAGGACAGTTATGTTGTTCTCTAAGCTTTGTCAGTCTGATCTGGTTGAACTGCCTCTGCACTCCAAGGGCCTCATGCAAAGACATTCTGGCTCAGAAAACATCTATTCAGAGAGAGACTACTGTACTCATTGTTTGGAGATCTGGGTAACTGCCAGTGCCACGTGTTAGCAGGCTCTGTGCACTCAGCTAACTTAAAGTATCCTGATCAAGGATGTCATGCCAACAGGTTATACATTCACATATGTGTATCCAAAATGAATACAAGAGGCAAAGCAGTCACAGCTAGAAACAACCAGCAGCCAGGATGTAAAACAAGGCTGTTAGAAATCTACATAGAAGTATTTGCAGGAACACAGCAAAAATAGGAAATGTGTGGGAATACAGTTGAATTTATAATACAGGGGAATTAAAAATAATGTACTGCATGGGAAAAGGTGATGTTGTCTCTTATAGGGCCTGATCCAAGTCCGGACAGTAATGCTGGGTACATACTGGAGAGATGTGTACCCGAACTATATGGTGGCGAACGGACCGACATATCGTATTTGCGGCACACATCAGAACGATGTAATTAAGGATAGAACTTTCCGTCCTTTATTCTCTTGCATGGCACCGCATGTAATATCGTCCGATTGGCCGTGTAGCATGGCCGCCAGAAAATATTGCTAACGATGGCGGGATTGTGCAGATTGACCATAAACAATTAATGATCCAGCCGATATGTCGTTCTGATACAGCTGAAAATGACATATCGGGTCGATATTGCTCCAGTGTGTATCCAGATTAATACAGGTAATCACACTGTTTTCCGATGTACAGAAAACTGCACGTCTGCATGACCCGTACTGCAAATGTGCAGGTCGTGTCCTGCGTTCTCACACGTAATACAGCTGCAGATGTCAGGTGAGTGACAGTCTACAGCTGGGGGCGGGGAGGGGGTGGCGCTGGGCTGTGTTCCTGGAAACAGGGCGTCACCGTTGGACACAGATTTCCTGGCTTCGAATGCTTATGCAGCCTGATCGAGGGCATCAACCGTCGCGGTCATGATGGTGACCCGAAACAGCATCTACGGAAGCTGCTCTCGGATCGCAGATACATGCAGGATGTGTATTTCCTACAGACACCTCCTGCTGCAGCTGCATTTACGTGGACGGTATTGCACAGCCGCAGGGAAGCAGCTGTGCAATACTGTCCACATCTGAATCAGGGCCATAGACACAACATTTAAAACACTTTTATCCAGTGCACCAGTTTTATACATGATCCAGCAAATACCTGCCATAGAAAGACAGAACTGTGCTACATTAACAAAATGAGAATTGGGAGAAATATGGAGAATTAAATGAGAGTCTTCTAGTCTGACAATCATTTAAAAGACTATGGGTTAACACGGCTTTAACTTTGCTGACATTTGAATATCATTGTGCAATATTTGCTAACTTAAAATCCAGCTTTCCCCGTAAATCAGTCTAGTATTCTGATAAAGAGGTCTATGTACTAAGCCATGGAAAGAGAAAGTAGACGGAGATAAAGTACCAACCAATCAACTCCTAACTGTCATTTTTTAAACACAGCATGTAGAGTGACAGTTAGGAGCTGATTGGTTGGTACTTTATCTCTATCCACATTCTCTCTCTCCAAGGCTTAATACATAGGGGTTGGGTATGAAATACCGGCAGTCGGGATGCCTGCAGTCAAAATGCCGACAGCAGCATCCCGAAGCTCGGTATCCCGACAGGGTAAGTATACTAACCCTCCCTTCTTGCACTTTAACCCTCCCCACTCCACACCCTAATCCTCCCCATTAGTGCCTAAACCTAACCCTCCCCCCTTGGTGCCTAAACCTAATCGTCCCCCCTTAGTGCTTAACCCTAACCCCCCCTCAGTGGTGCCTAACCCTAACCCCCAGCAGTGCCTAACCCTAACCCCCTCCCCCCAGAGCCTAACCCTAGCGCCCCCCCGTGGTGCCTAAACCTAACCCTCCCCTCCTGCGGCTAACAGCTAAGACGCCCCGGTGTACCTTCATTCGGGATGGTGGCTGTAAAGATTCCGGCATCGGTATATAGACTGGCGTCTGGATTTCGACACCTATCTTTAGTCCTGGGTCGTGCTTCCAACGTCGGAATTTCGACGTCCGGCATCCTGTCCGCTGGCATACTAACTACATCCCGTACATAGAACCCATAACATTAGCATATACAGTGCCTGCATATACCGACGAAGTAGAAAAATAAATAAAAAAATGTAGTTGTACATGTTCCAAGATAGTGCTGTTTTCCAGTGCTGCATTTGCCTATACTCAAAAATAGTAAATGCTAGGCAAATCTCTATGTACGCAAATACATGTGGAATTTAAATGAAATATAACTGTTGAACTAATGCCATGTGATAGGAAACTGCAAGAAAGATAGGAACTGAAATAAAGGCTTACTTTTTTTTAAATAAATCACCAATTCATAATCTTGATTTTAGATTGTCAAACATTCGGTTTTTGTTATCTTTTTAGTTCAAAAACAACTCACTAGACCTACTCTCTGCTCTCTATAACTAATGCACAAAACTAGACTGTTCTTGTAATATAAGCTAAATCTAATATCAGACCAAGTTGGCATCACTACGTTACTTTTAGGTCATTTGGGTGTGGTTTGCCTTTGCTAACAGCTGTTCAAATGAGTCATGTGACAAACGTGAGTAAGGCTCGTGTATTGAGAATGTGTGATAGACAGATAATTCACACTACGGGGCTGATTCTCAATCGCAGTGTTTGTATTTTTGGGTAGCTGCGGAAGCCTGATTCACTACCTTATGCTGATGCCAAATTCTGTTCAGCTAATGAGAGGATCCGTGCGCCAGAAAGTGGAAATCCATGCCGCCCACTGATTTTACGGCAACCACCGACACAGTCATTGCTAGTATCGGCAGTTATCCCAGCCTCATGCTAGGTGCAAGAGGTCCATTGGAAACAGGCTTTCCCTAGCCGTGCGTGCGACTGTGAATCGGAAGGAACACAAGATGGCATTGTCGCTTCCCAGTTCTCAACCCGAAACGGCCAATTGCATGGAAAGATCTGTATGACTCAGGAAGGAGATACACAAAAAGCACAAATTAGCATCGATGTATGCCCTGTACACTAACACTCGCTGCCTCTGTGCACAGAGATCCATTTGACTCAGAATAAGCCCATATGTCTGAATGACACTTCTTGTCTTTAGCAAAGCCCACTTAAAAATAAACAGAAGAAAATAATTTAAAAAAACTTACACAAGGATTCAAAATATGTTTCCTAGCATCTGTGTATAATCCATATTTACTTAAACACAAACTCAATTTTATTGTATACTGAAACACTACTTTCTTGTTTTCAGGTGACCTCCAGTAATTTGTGATTTATTTTACAGTGGCGAAGATTCCACTCTAAACTTGCCGACAATGAAGGACTAAACGATAACGATACCATTATCATTTAGTCATCCATTATACTGTGCAGTGCCCACACTGAACGATATGTCGTTCAGTGCAGGTACCCTCCCTCATCCCCGAACATGCTCAACCTGACAATATCGTCAGGTTGACCGTCATGTTCGGGCGATGAGCAATGCCAACAACAACCAGCGGGAGCGCGCATCGCTGGTCTTCACCGGTATATATCCACTGCACGATTAATGAACGACTGAGCAATAATGATGTCGTTATCATTCAGTCGTCCATTTATATCGGCAAGTGGATATGCGCCTTAAGATCAGATAGAAAATTGACAACTCCACTGCCACAGAGCTGAACACTATTTGGCCTTTCATACAATCAGAATAAATATCCGAAGAACAAAAACAATTAACACATTAGAAAAGTCTTACAAGACCAACCTAACTGCTAAAATACACTTTACATTTGTCCAAATGGGAAATATCCAAATTTATAATGGTACCATAATCGCCAATGAGACACCCCCCAGTGCACCAATACTTCCTCTTACGGAGACAAGTAGGAAAGAAAATGACTACACTGACACTCTAATCATAGCAATGTGTAATGTAATGTGTTTGAAGGAATATACAGTACCTGAGAGGAAGTAACTGCTGGAGAATAAACAAAAATAATAGCCTGCTGTGTTTGGAGAACAATACTCATATTACATACATGTTAAATTATAGCAAATGAAGAAAATAATGATACAGTTTTGTTTTCTGGAAAAGAGAATAAACACTTTCACAATGACAAAACTAAAATATACTAAAAGAAAGCAAGTCAGGTTAAGGAAGTGTACTTTGTTTAATACAACATTACATCCTAAATAGTTTAAATTCAAAACATCCTGATAGAAGGCTGGGCAACCACAGCCCTGTGGAGTTGGAAAGCAGCTGTGGTTTAACAAACAATACCTGCACATATGTAAATATCTACTATTAGATTGCTCTTTATTCATTTATTGCTAATAATGAGAAAAATTACTGCCATTAGGGTGTAATCATATGCTGACTTTATCCAGCTTCATGTGCTTAACTACTCTGAAAATTCAGTTCACTGTAAGGATTATGAATCTCTATAACCACTGTATGAAACAGCACTGTCCATTTCTACTTGCACCCAGGGCAAACAGGAATGAGATGTGTAGGACATTTGTAACCGTTCTATTTAACCTGCAAGGAGTTTTATTCATGGAGAGTACTGCACTATATGAAAGTGCCTGAAAGCCATAAATAAAACACACTGATAGTCCCACATGCTTATGGTGTAAAGGCCCCTATCCACTAGACGATTTAAATGAGCGATTGAACGGTCATAAATCGTTTGCAAAAATGTCTAAAACGACCAGCGATGCGCGTGCCCGCTGGTCATTAGACATCTGTCATCGTGCAAACATGCTGGTCAACCTGACGATAATGTCAGGTTGAGCATGTTTGCAGATGATGGATGAGCCTGTACTGAACGACTGCTCGTTCAGTGCAGGCTCATCACAGACTGACAAACGACTGCACGAGTACAATGTAATCGTGCAGTCGTTTTCATGTCTACTAGTGGATAGGCCCCTTAACAGTTGCACAAAATCAACTGCTTCAAGAAGTACTCTAGAACACAAATGACCATGTTATCAGGAAAATCTTTAGTTAACCAACCTGCCTGTTGCAATACAGATAGCTGTAAAGGAATTAGATTTATGTCTGTGTTGTCAACCAGATGTCCACATAAACATGAACACATTAAATAGTTAAGGTGGGTACACACTGCAAAGATATATATGCAGATCGAGTGATCTGCAGATATATCTGTAGATGATGGTCGTTCGCAGACATATCGCTGGTACACACAGGCCGACGGGCACCCGATATTTTGGCCGATCAATTGATCGGCCAATATATCTGTCAGTGTGTACCCAGCTTTAGGTGCTGCGATATCGACAATAATCTCACTGGTGTGGTAAAAATAGTTTTGAGATATAGCAATAGATTAAAAATTAAACAAATAAATACATAAACATTAATTTAATCTCACAATAAAGTTATATGAGAGTTAGGTTAGGTAATCAGATATAACAGGTTCAACAACCGAGTGGTTACAAAAAGAAAAAAAGATCAAATCTAAATGGGTTCATACACAAAAGAACATTGCATAACATTTAGTATGTGCTGATGGTGATGTCCACCCAATGTCTACGTTTATATGTGAAATCTAATGTAACATGACATAACAACCATGATGTGTACGAACATGAATAATCTGTGTCAATCCTAACTTTAGCCAACTGGTGGAAAAAGAAGGGAAGCCTGTCAACCCTAGTAGTAAAATAGTTGATAGGACATAATGTATAATTAGACATCTAACAGTTCTCCAACAACAGACCGTGGTCCATAGCAGAGGGTTAGTAATTATGGCAGAGTGCTCCTGGCAGAGTTAGAAAGTAATAAGGTCAATACATTAAGAATTTGTCTATATTGCTTATTCCTTCTCTTCAAAATATTGCAAGACAAAGAATGCAAATGTATACTTGAATATTTCAAAGGTTTATGCCAACTATAAGTTTTATCTGTGTC
Source organism: Taudactylus pleione (assembly GCA_031769625.1). NCBI lineage: Eukaryota > Metazoa > Chordata > Amphibia > Anura > Myobatrachidae > Taudactylus > Taudactylus pleione. The sequence continues at coordinate 30,617,405 of JAUIMM010000153.1, read as the reverse complement.
TGTTACTATGGCATTACTGATCTTTAGTATAACGATAAAAAGATCATGTGTGAAATAAGTGGTACAGATCGAGGGAAGTGTAAGTTATACTAAAAGTACAACAGCCAACCCGCCAATACCACACCTCCATTAAGTATAATCAGTTAACAGCAAATCAGTCAACATGTAGCAACCATTTAAAAATAGATATATAGTAGTAATGGTAGAGTATAACTCACTCCTAAGTAGAAACCTGCCATCAATGCTCTTAAAACAACTGTTGGGTCATTGTACACTGAAATCAAATTAATATCCTTCACTTTCCAATCTCTGAGACTAACTGTTTGTGATTAACTAAAGATGCCCAATACTACATACTCAGTGAGATAAGTGTAAAATTATTACAGTGTTGCGGTTAAGGGTTACTGAATTCAGAGTGTGAATGGTGGTATTAGGGAATAATTCTCTTTATGCTCTGAAGTTTTACATCGTTTTTACAGGGATTATAATAATAAAACTCCCCCCTGAAGAAGTCCTTATTTGATAAAGACACTAGTCCCTATTACTTCCTGTTTCCATGGTCTTCTCCATTTGGGCTCAAAGAACCTTAGAGGGATGTGGAATTCCCCACATGGAGAGAGATTTGGAAGCCAGGGATGGAAACAAATAGTTGATATTTTATTGATAATATTTACATGTAATTTTATAATGCTTGTTACAGGATTTAATTTTCCTACACTATAATTGTATTCTCCCCACCTACACTTCTGTCTATTGGTCGCCAAGATGACCTTACACCAGTATCATTTGTTCTATGTATGTGGATAAGGAAACCTGATCCCTACAGGTAAGCCTATTTGTTTATTTAATATGGAATTGGGCAACTTCATAATCTATTCGTCCGTCACATCGCAAGATGCATATCGCACCGTATTTGGGGCCCTTAAGGCTTCACTGTGTTTCGGATGAAGTGTACCTCATATTGTCTGGATCTGGACCTTTATTACATTTTTGATAAGGTTCTTTAACTAGTGCCTGGATACCTTATTCTTTTTTATATTTTAATAAGTGTTTCCTTTTCATTTATGCTATACTTGCATTGTAAATAGGGCCAAAAGAAAGCCGACCATGCAAATCTGATTTGAAAACCCAAACTTGTCCCTCATTTAAAAACTGATCTAAATTTAAACACATTTAACATTTGGGTGTTCATGCTGGTATCATACTTCAATATAGTGAGCGACAGCTTTCCTTCAAGCATATACTCAATGACAAGTGAGAGAATTTGTGGCATAGGGCCAGGCTTTGTAGAGAAAAGTCTCTGTAATAGAGTTACTCTCACACTGGATTCTATCAAGATAATGAGACAAGTGGGAGGAATAGAAATCACAGGTGGCCAATCTTGGCTACAGTTCTCATAAGCAAAAAGGTTTGCAGCAGAGAACACTGAAAAGAATATAAGTGAAAAGGATAGTTTAATTAGGAATTTGTATTACACAGCAAGAAAAGAACTATGGTTATAATGTCTTTGTACACAGAACTATGGTTTATAAAACCACTGTAAGTAGATCTATGGTTTATAAAATCACTGTACATAGAACTATGCTTTATAAAGTCACTGTACATAGAACTATGCTTTATAAAGTCACTGTACATAGAATTATGGGAATCAGTATGTTATACCGCCGACAGCGGAAGCCCGGCAGGGATGAAGATCCCGAAGCTGAACAAGGTAAGTACTACTAACCCTATTCTAACCCCTAGCCCTATAACCCTAACCTCCCCCCAAGTGCCTAACCCTAACCCCCCCTAAGTGCCTAAACTTAACCCCCCCTTCCCCGCAGCCTAAACCTAAGTCTCCTGGGGGGCTGCCTAACCCTAAGTCCCCCCCGGGAGCCCCTCTCAGCTCATAGTGTTGCACAGGAAGTTTGCAAAGTTTGGCTACCATAATAGATGGTAATGCACGCAGCCAGATATAATGTTGAATTTAATTCCCCATTAATGTTTTAAATAGACAAAGCTATGAATTCTTTTGAATACTATGCTGGCAACAATTGCGCCACAAATCACAGGTGTAAAATGAGCTCACAAAATCAAGTTTAAATTGCAGGCTTACTCAAAATGTAAAATTAATTTTTTTTAAGATGCTTGCAGATCGGCACTGCGCCGGGCATACTTCCCGTGCTCTTACATCAATGTTTTCAACCATTTGTTTTGCTTATGAAATATATTATGGGGTATTATAAATTGGTGCATGTTTCTGCCTATTACAGAAGGCAGATTCTACTCATTCCTCCATAGGCGGGTGGAAGCAGCTGGGACCCATTCTGGCGGCTTCTGCTAAACGGTTCTGCACCTAAAACATAAAAAACCTCTCTAATACAGACCCCCTACCTTTTGCTTATTGTATGTTACAATTGTTACAATGATCTAATTATCTTGCACACTACTCCCCCCCCCACCTTCCTTTCTGTCTTCTATCCTTTTTACGTTGAAATATTCAATAACAGAGTTTTAAAAAACAACAACAAAACAGCGGCCCTATTGACATCATCAACTAGTCTAGAATTCAATGCATTTATTATTACCTTTAAATAGTAACCACAAGTAACATAAGACAACTCACTGCACTTGAGGTGTTGGTGCCAATGCTTAGCTAGGCAATACTTTTTCTTCTAGAAACACTGGGCCTGATTCAGAGTTGTATGCAGTACACACATCAGCTGCATCTTTGGCTTGTGTAGATTTGCTAATGCTGCAGGTGGTGTCATGTGTCAAAAGGTGTCTCTTGGCGGCTTCAGTGATCCGACGCAGCATTGGATCATCTGTGTTAAAATTGGCCACCTGAGTAACCCTTAGGTTACGGAGGATGGCCAGTATTTACACTCTGTCAGGGCCATTGAAATTGCGCTTGAAGACGCAGCCACTGGTCTCAGCACGCCTTAAAAAACGGGGCCGATATGCTCCCATTTTCAAGAACACTGGCCATCACTGCCCCTTCTCTGACCCGAAACGGCAGCAGCATGTCAATCATGCTGCGGCTTAGGGGGGACTGGGACCGCCATCACAGTCAGTGAATGGCACATGCGCAGTACAGGTCTTGCGCATGGGCTGATCATTAAACATTGAATTGTGTGTAAACCTTCAGGCTTACGTACAACTATGAAGCAGGCCTGCTATCATGAAAAGAATGTTGATAACTTTAAATTTATTGTGGTGTCATACTAACTGTGGGCCTGATTCACTACGGATCGCAATACTGCGTACGTATGTAGTTCAATTGCGATAGCAAGCTAATCCTCTGCGATCGCAATGCAAACTCAGCACAACATAAGGACGACCACTTTACCTTACACACATCCGTCATGTTTAGCAGAATAGTAAAACCATCGGTACAATCGAGTACCTTCGCAGCTTCATGCACCCTTGCACAAGCCCTGACCTTACTCAGAAATTGCTAACAACTACGCACGCTATGAGACCTCACACTGCGTGTGAGATCGCAGTGGATAATTTATGCATGCCCCTGTAACGGCAAACGAACGAACTGGCATGCCTGCGTTCGGACGCGTAAGCATGCGCAGTGCAAAATAATCGGCAGGTGCGTATTTGCAGTTGCATACAGTAGTGAATCAGGCCTTGTGTTACAAAAAGTAAAATCCAAATTGTACCTTTTTCTTTTTGTCTTATTTTTTGGAATTGAGGTGGGAACATCCACTGTGTCTCTACAAGAGCCTTGCCAAGCAGTTACATGTTGCTTGGTTATAAAAGGATGCAGAAACTATTTGCAGCACTATAAAAAGTGAGAACCCATTGGGACCAAGAAAAAAAAGCTGGTATGGTAAGATTTGTTAGACCAATAAAACAGCACAAAGATAGACTTCTGTAGATTAGAATATACATAAAATCAGATAAAGTATTTTGTATACACAATGCCACATACGGATACACTGAGTGAGCTACAAACGTAGGTTCATTTTATTTTTGTTAGGTTTAACAAGACAGAAATTCAGTATATCTTAGGAATTTTCCACTCTGAATTCCTTTAATCCAGCAGGTTTCCTAATATATCACAAATATCATTCTGTCTCTGCCATGGCGACAGTGTCTGGTCTATTGCTCCCTATAGCTATCCTTCCCTACCTCATAATAACCTCAGGGCAAAAAGGTTCACAATTAACAAAATGACCTCGTATTTCATTCTTTTACTTAAAGACGATGGCAGTAAACATGAAAGTAGCAAAGATGGGGGCTATTGCTAACATAGAAGAGACTGAAACTAAAGCACGGGTTATATAATATGATACCATTGCTTTATAGGCAAAACAAGAGATTTTAATCAATATATGGTCTTATGATATATTTAAACAAAGAAACAAATTTAACTGTCAGACAACTCAATGTATACTTTAAAGAGGAGACATTACTTAACGAGCTGCAAATAGTCAGTGACTTTATTATAGTGGTTTCAATATCACCACTCACAACTTTAAAATGACAAGTTTCTTAGTTTAGGAAACTGAGTAAGTAAAAGTTACATGCAGCTGTCCTGTCCACACAACTAATCTATTTTTACTGTGTTTAAGAGATGTTCCCAAGAGTTAATATATGTGTGACTGCTATTCTACTCTTTAGTGCACAGATGAATATCTGGCTAATTAAAAGATGGCAATGCACATGGGTGTGGTTTAAAAGATTGACAGTAATAAGGCCGACACCACAAGGCCGAATGATTCTAAATGTCCACAGTCAATAGGTCAACATGGTCATTGGATCGATCATCATTCTGTAGCCGTGTATTTGGGTCAACACGGTTAAATAGACGGCACATTAAAAAGGTTGACATTTAACATATCATCACTAAAAATGTTGACACCTTGTTTTTTTTTTGTTGTTTTAGACTAACCATAACCGCTAACCCTAAATCTAACCCTAAAAATCATGAAAAAAACATGTTAAATGTCGACCTTTTGAATGCGTCAACCGTTTAACCCTCACAGAAAAAAGCTAAATATTTTTTCATTGATCACTCTTCATTCATTCATCACTATTACCATTTTTCATGTGTTCATTATTTATTGCTTTTTACATGTTTTGTTATTTCTTATGTTGCAAATTGTTTCTACCATATTTTAGTTGTCTTCATTAGACCTCATCAATTCATCTCCTATATTGTTTTTTGTATTTGCCCTTGGGTATTCTATACACACTTGTAATGCATTTTCTGTCTGGTTATTAAATCTACTTTTATACTATTTCTGTATACTAGCGCGGTATTTATTTCCAGTTTTTAACCGTTTAACCCTGTCAACCTATATACATGTCCACAGAATGGTTAACCTAATGTCCATGTTGACATTTTGACTGTCTACATTCAGAATGTGTTGACTTTATGAATGTCGACCGGTTTTATTTTTGATCAGTTGACCGTATACATGCATATACATAATAATGCAGGTATATTCTCTCAGATGTTCCGTCGGGAGAGTTGGAGCGGAGCTATACTGGCCACACATAGTAATGAGATTCATTATTCTGATGCGTGTGTGGTAAGGAAGTCACCTCGCCCAAAGTATACCAACTTGGCAGTAAACGTGAATAGTAAAAGTTATTACTAGGGCAGAAGCGCAACAACTAGAAGGCCATAATTACAAATTGTATTTTTACAAAATAAAATTAATTCAAAAAATAGTGGCCACATTAAAGCCTAAAAACCTGAGCATCCCCTATAATGCTATGTATCTCTTTGAAGTTAATTAATTTATTTTTATTTTTTAAAAGGCACAAAACAGTATTAGCACTTAACTTGTTTTTTATTTTCTATATATATTTCCAGAAAGATCTGCAGTTTATCATTAATATGTGCAATAAACATGCAAGAACTGAAAGCCATGCAAATATTTCACACCAGTGAACTGGATTCAAATGAAAGATTTTACTATAACACTATAACTTTATAATTAGTGCAATAAAGAAACAAAATTCTCTATATTATCTTTCATGTGTTGGACTAAAAGACCACCTCTCTTAGTTTAACAATTTTTTTTAATAGTGCATAACATTTAATAGCTGAAAATAGAGCTGTTGTCAAGGAGGACGGGCCTGAAAATAAATGGAGATCATTCACACAGGTAAACTGATATATTTCCACCTACAGCCTAACAAACTGGACATGAAGGCTGATTCATTATGTGAAGTTATGAAGGTCAATACAATAAACAAATCTCAAAACAAGCAGATTCCTCACATTGTTTTAAAGGGACAACTATTGCCATCAATCCAATTCTCTTGTTTTGTTGTGCAAAATGAAGGAATGTGTTAGCATCTACTTATTAAATAAACCCAATTAAGTTGTTTTATCTCTCCAATATAGAGCAATATGAAAAATGTTGTCACATTAAACGCAAGTGTAATATGCATGTGCTGTGTTCCTTCTTACCATCTACAGACGCAGAGGGTGGGGGCTGGCGAACCAGGGTCAAACAGCTCCTACCAAACACACAGGCATTTTTTATACCCGAAAATACAATGGATTTAAAAATAATAAAACATTTTCTTATACTTCCACCTTATGTGAAGATACCTGTGAGTGTGGACAATACTAATTCTCACAGGGATTAATAAACTCTAGTTCATTGGTGTCTATCTTTCATGTGCCAAAAAAGGTGATCAGTAACACAAGTGACTTAAAACCACCTACGTGCACTCTGTGGCCTATTTATTAACCTGATTTCCCCCAAAAATCATGCGAAAACAGCAGTTCCCATGTGATTTAAGTTACTATCTTATTTAACAAAGCCTGAACACAGGAGATATCAGAGACATCCCCTTGCATTTGGCAATTAAAAGTCGCCATTTTTTATAACAACAACAAAAAGCTTAGCGTCTCGGCTTATGGCACCATCAGGTCACGCTGCCAATGAGGCCTGTGTGCTACAGTATCACCAGAGAGCAAGCTTCGGATCACTCTCCAGTAGATGGACTGCGCTCACGTGCACAGTAGCGTCCCCAGGCATCTAGAAAGGGAAGGGACAGATTTACTATGGGCCAGATTTTCAACAAGCCTGATTTAGCATTAATTACAATTGCCATTTGAAATCCGCCAAAGCTGCCGATCTCTGGCAGCTTTGAAAATAAAACGTTTAGTAAATCTACACCACAGTCTTTTGCATTTTCTAATTCACTGTCCCAGCAAGCAAGCATTGGTAAATACCAATGGACAGAACAATGCAAAATGGCCTGTTATATATTGGAGAGGGTTAACTAGACCAGTATTAAGTATGTGAATGCCTGTAGTCAAAATAAAAATGTACCATTGTTAAATTTGGAGCCTTTTAAACTAAGGGGGGAATTCAATTAGACGCGAAAAACTTTTTATAAGTACACAGAGGTGTTACAAAGTGTGCAAAATAAAAAAGGGAATGCAGACACCAATGTTAAAAACAGTAATTAGCGGTAATGCCAATGGGCAGAGCTATAGTGAGAACTGGGAACTACAATGTACATGCAAAAAAAGTCCTGACACTCATCCTTTGGCCAAAACAGTGGGAGGGTCACCAATAAGAGCACGAGTCTCATACCACTGAGTCAAATGTACATTATGAAGTATCTGAGATTGCATTTATAGTCGGATGAGTGGTGAGATAACTTTCCAATGTATTGAAAAGTGATAAATGTGAATGCTTTTAACTTTATATCAGGGTTGTTTGTGGGGAAAATTGGTCTAATTGTTAATTGTGACTGCTATTAATTTGAAGTCGGGGCTGGTTGCATGGATGTTACCGAGTTAATAATAGAGGTTGTTGAGGGGAAGGAAGCATAGTGTGCTTACGAATTTTGCAGCTTTCCAAATTTCATGTACCTAACCTTAATTTTAGGTTTAGTGGTCTTTAAAAGCCCGATTCTGGCTCTATACAATAGTAAATCACACATAAAAGCACAGTACACATTTACAAAAGTGGAGCTACAGCAAAAGCACTGTCAGTAATACAACTGTATAATTTAGTTCACACTCACAAATATTTCAATTCAGTTTTCTCAAAAGCAATCTGAAAATTGCTCGCTGCTAAAGTTACCTTTGAATTTAACAACAAAATATGTAAGCAAAGGGTTAACTAGACCAGTATTAAGTATGTGAATGCCTTGTAGTCAAAATAAAAATGTACCATAGTTAAATTTGGAGCCTTTTAAACTAAGGGGGGAATTCAATTAGACGCAAAAAACTGTGAAGTTTTCGCACACTTCGGGTGCTTTGGTGCAATATTTTCGCGTCTTTGTCTATGTGCACTCTCGGTTTTCGCACTACCCTATTACAAAAGACGCGATGCGGCATTCGCACAAAAACTTTTCATGGAGTAACCTGCGAAAAGTAAAGGTGAATTTGGGGAAATCTGTCTGTACCTCATAAAAAAGCTAACTGACATAGGAAATCAATATAAAAGTGTATTCGTGGCCCTAATAAAAATATTTGAGGTTCTTAAATTGTGTCAAATGGCTGTTATATGCATTTTTGTGTAACAATGGAAAAATTATAATGAGCATTTTTTTGCCAAAATAAATCCTGCAGCCAAATTAGGGGTACATTAAAATGGATGCAAATATAATTTTGAGTAAAAAAAGTAAACTTTAAAGATTGTTAAAAATACACCTGGTGCAGCCACATGCAATTTTTAAAACATATGTCCCATCCATACAGCTGCCACCCCCCAAAATACCAGACCCAACACTCTAAACCCAGCTGCCAACACTTTTAATTTTTTCATCCCCAAAATGTCATGCCATTATTGGCTAAATTAAGCTAATCAAAAAATAATTTTGCCTAATTTGTCATTAGGGGGTGTCCTAAGGGTTCTGAACCAAGTTCCGACATTTTCACAGTCACATACAATGCAGAGAAATAACAATTCCTGCACTAACAGCGCTGATCACTCAACTACACAGACACAGGGCCTGGTAGGACACAGCGCTGCATACACAGACCTGAGCCACAGCGGAGGAGAGGTATGCGGGGGGACCCAGACCACGATGCTTCCTTCCAGACTTCCAGCAGCGTTCACCATGCGTTGCAGAGAAGATGGCCGCCGAGGAGCAGAGAGAAGCTGGCCTGGGGGAGGAGCGCTGACACAGGACCAGTCAGCACAGTGCAGAGAGGGCTGTGTGCAGCGGGGGAGGCGCCGGCTGTGAGACAGGGAAGGCGCGCTCCCCTGGCATGCATTTAACCCCTGGGATGCCGCAGCGCTACCGCTCTGCTGCGGTCCGCTGTCCCAGGGGGTAGTGGAAGTGCAGGTTGGTCGCCTGGCTCCACGCTGCAGCCAGTCCCCAGGGAGCCCCCTGCCTGGGGACTTAGGACCATGTGATCAGCGGGGACCCACCGCGGGACCCCGCTGCTTACCTCTGTCCCCCTTGAATCCGGCCATGGTCCGGAGCATCTGGGGTCACCGCTAGCTGTGACCCCAGACGCCCACCAGCATCCCCGGATCAGTACCGGCGTTCTGGTACCGGCGGGGTGTAGGGAAGACAGCATGGACGTCAGGACTGACTGTCCATGCTGTTCATCCAGATGTGCAGCCACAGCTGCATGAAGAAAAAGCTTCAGGGGCTCTTCTAGCCCCCACTCCAACAGGTGCACCCGACTCCGGCCGGGCACCAAACTAAACTGAGGTGCCTTGGCCCGGGGGCGGGGTATAGGAGGGGGACCTAGTGCAATCTGGGAGGCTGAAAGCTTAACTCTTTGGTGCCCTGCGACTGACGTCACACCTATACCCCAAGGTATCCTGTGGATACCCTATGGACCCTGAAGTAGAAAAGGGGGTTTGCAGAACTTTTCACCTGCTCTGAGATTGAGAAAACTTTTTGCCGGTTTTTGCCTATGGAGAATTCGCACGTACAAAAAACTCCGGCTATAGGATTGCATGATATGCCTTTTTGTGCGAAAACCTCGCACATGTGAAAACTTTACGCAAAACCGCGGCTTTTCGAGACTAATTGAATCCAGCTCTAAATTCATAAGTTATTTGCCTGCTCTTTTTGACGCGTTACACTTTTAAAAAATACATTTGAATAGTACTGTTAACATCCTTTAAGATAGGAGAAATAGGTTGTGCTGCAGTCAAAACTATTAAACAAGTTTTTAAAATTTTAGAATGCAATGGTGGAATAAATTCATAAGGAACCATCCTACTTAAACTAAACTGCCCATGATAAATTATCGTATTGTTGATGCGGTTTTTAGGCGCATTAAGAGCAGAACAAGCTCTAAAACTCATAGACAAAATTTAAAGAGAAATCTCATTTGTGACATGTATTTATTATTGTAGGTATACAAAGACTGGTGACTTTTAAGACACCATCTGTGACTAAGGTACATATCCGAGAAAACAGAACTAGTCAACAGCTGGAATGCTTAACATTTCATCTCATTAATCAATAAAAGAGTTCAAAGAAGACATAATTACAGGAATGCATTTACAACCTACCAGATCGGGTTTTGATAATATCGCTAAACTCATTGTTTTGTTCTCCATCAGGTCTGTCGAGCTGAGCCCCAACATTGGCCATTTTTCAGATTATCCTCGGTGACTGATTCCAGATAATTCCTTCTAGATTAAACTTTAGCACACTTTACAAAAAATAAAAAGCCGTGGTCATTTAACTTGGAGCAGAAAGGTGGGTTGTCTGTAAAAACCTGAAAGAAGGTACGAAAAAAATTAGGTTTGCATACTTATTATTCAGCCATATTCCAATACGTACAATAGCAAAAATATGTGAAATATCTCCATATGGTTAGTAAAACAAAGGTATAGATGGGAAATGTCTTCAACTTATTACACATACTATAGGGTATTTTGTCTTCACTTGTATATGGTATTCTTGCTTTCTTCAGTGACTTAAATCTTACAGACCACATTAGCTTCAAATCCATTCTAGATGGACGTATATAAAATATGGCATACCGCACAATGTGATGATAAATTTTACCTTCTAATACCGTACTCATATAGACAATACAAAATACAATTAAAGAGGAAAAATGACATAAGTGGAGGAAATTATGGGGAATGAAATTGGGGAATCTGTTTGCAGTATGTTCTCAATTTGTAATTTTCCAAATGATGAGTAAGGATGATTGATTGCGAAGTGTTGGGCATAAAGGAAAAGCCTGATACACACTATAAGATCTATCATACGATATATCGTTCCAACGTGGATTGGAATGATATATTGTACACATTGTATAATGTGTATGCCAAATCCAGCAATGCGGAGTGGTTATATGCAGCATGTAACGATACATCGCTCTGTCGTATGCTGGATCATGTAGTGTGAACGCCGATGTAAAGTATTGTTACATCGAATTGCGGCATCACTGAGTTGCACCGTTGTACAGTGTGTACCCAACTTTAGGATAATAGTTTAAGCTAAACTCTGAAATCACCCTAAAATCTCACGCACCAATGTAAGAGGATACAATAAAAAAAATAGTTTTACCAAAGTGATGGAACAGAACCAGGGCTGTAACAGGGGGTGCGTGACCAGTGTCGCCGCCCTGCTGTGCCTTGCTTTAGGTTGGTAGGGTGTCTGGAATGGCACCCTGCAGCCAGGATCACTGCTGCGGTGCTGCCCGAGCGTCCTTTAGACGCTCCAGACAGGCACCCTGCAGTATGAACAGCTGATTTTGGAGCGTCCTCAGGGCGCTCCAAGTCAGTTCTATGTGCTGCCATCCCCGCACCCTCTGCGCAATGTAATGATGCTCAACGTCATGATGTTGGGCGCTACGGGGGCAGGGCGGGCACAGGGTGCATTTAAGCCCTGTTACGGCCCTGAACACAACCATTAATGCAGCATAAAGCATCCCAGCAGTATTATGCACATTGAGAGCAAAGCAAAAAAAAGCAAGTAACTTTGCCCCTTGACAAACCATGTTGCAATGCAATGGGTGCCAATACATTTATTACTGTTGCATACAGGGTAAATACCGTCTGCTTTTGCATGTAGCCCAGAAATGCTGGACACATTTTACACTGCAATTTAAAGTGTACTTTGGACACGCCCCTCTCTAAATCTCTGCACATTTCACATCTGCCCCACCTGCAGTGCAACATGGTTTTGCCATGGTGCAAAGTTACTTGCTTTTCTTTTATGCTTTGCACCCAACACAAAATCGTCCCCAATGATCGTTTCCATAGAACTCCTCTTTGTTTTGCCAAGTGATAATGATAGTGACTGCAAGAGGCAAACGATAAAACTCACACAAGGCAAAGCAATGCAAATTTTAATAGAAAGTCTATGTGAACATGTCCATTCACTTACATAATTTTGAACCACTAATATCAGTGATGTATTCTATTAGTGGCAATGTTCTGTCGGGATGTGTGCACTTCATCGCTTAATACTTTAGCCCAACATTGTAGATTTTCCTGTGCACGTCTATGGAATGTAAGAAAAATAGGCCATGGTGGTGGTTGCGAGGTGATGATGAAACAGTGTGAACACCAGCACCTTACAGCCGCAGTGAATTTTCAAAATCATCGGCTTTTACGCATTTTGCCTGCCATATTTAGAAAGGCATTAACAGTAAATGCAAAAACAGGTATGTTTTGCATAAGTATTATTGCCCTTTAAAATCTGTCAGGCAAAATGTGAAAAAACTGAGGGTTCTCAAAATCCACTGCTTAGTAAATATGCCCCTAAGTGCATTTAACTGCCTTTAACAACAAATGTTAAGTCCTTCAAAATGAATGTTTGTGTTTGTGAGGCTGAATACTCAAATCTAATATCCACTCCAAAACGAAGTAAGCTAAATTTAGACATTCCGACAGATTTTCTTTGAGGAATATTCACTCCTAGCTTTATTTTGGGAGTTGAAGCTAAGAACGTTTCAGATTACTTGGTCTGATGCATGGAGAAAGAGGGAGAGGTTCCTTCTGTACTCACATCACATCCTATGAGGGGATTTCGTTGTAACACACCTGCAAAACAATTTACTGACATCTCCCATCCATGCTGCCGGTAATCCTGTGACAGAGCCATGCAAGTTTAAAGTATTTCAGTTTATTGAAAGCAATAAATTTACTTTGTAATTATCACATGTCAGCAGGAGAGGAGCTAGGGGAGAAAATTAAATTAAAAATATCATTTTTTATTTTTACAACAAATACTGTGAAAGCACATATAGGGCTTTTTGATATTGTGCTGTCTATTTGAACTACTCAACATTATCACATATCACAAACGACAATGATCAATGAATGTATAAAGCATTGGAAACATTTAATTTACCATGACAACCATGACTTTAAATATTGCTCTTATACAATAATATTGTCTATTGCAATTAATACACCACCTCCATCTCTAGGAGTAATGCCATTTAAAATCTTTTTTTCTCCTCCTCACTACAGTTAGGATTTTGCGTCTAGTAATTTATCTTTGCCTGGGTGACCCCATTTGTTCTGGGACACCACACTGTGACATCTGGTCCCTGACCAGCACCAATTCACCACGCTTGTTACAGAGAACCTAATCTATCTCTTTTACATCAATACAACAACTAAATATGTTCTATTTGTTACCATATGTCAAAGTATGTCACTGGGAGCAAATACACAATTGCACTGTTCTGTATAAACTGAGCAATGTTGGACACTGAGTTAGTTGTCAAACAAGCTGCTCCACTATGAATTATTTATTAGTATCGATATATTAATCCACAGTACAATCTACAGTATTAACATACAATCATGACAACATACGAATATATATATATATATATATATATATATATATATATATATATATATATATGTATATATATATATATATATATATATATATATATATATATATATACTGTTACTGCAAACAGCTTATACTCTAGTAATATTATACGGGAAGGCTGATCTTTGGTGCAAACTAAATAAATACAGTAATGTGTACAGTATGTGTAATGAAACTAGACGAGCAGGGAGAGTAGTGTGCAGTACATGATCAGTCTCGGGAAAGCATGAATTATTCAGGGCTGTAACCTTACCTGGGAAGAGCTTTCCTACAGACACAACGTGCAGGAGGATACAGTCTTACAGTCTCTATACGGTCACCATAAAAAGCCACCAGCTTCCTGGACTCACTGGAAACCCCCAATAGACTCTTTAAAGGTATTTAAAATCCCACCACCCAAAGGATCTGAAGGGCGGGATAGGCTCACAACATCCTGGATCGCTAAACACTAATTCCTGTACACATTTCTACACTTTGCAGCTGCTCCTCCCTTACTTGGCAAACAGGGAAAAACTTGCAGCTGTCCTGACTATAGCAACTTTTACTTTTGCTCTGATCACTAAATATAGTGAGCTCCACACGGTCCGATCCTAGGATCACGGTCACCCCCTTTGCTTGATCGCTCTCCTTCCGATGTAAGTTGCATGGACTTTGCAATTCAGTGGTGGCAGTGGCCCTCCTGGGCTCTCCCTGGTAACTTTGTACCCAAGGTTCACACTCCTTTTTTACTCTTGGTTTTCGGTGCGGTCGGCTGCAGTGGAGCTGAGGGAACGTGGCATAATATTATCACGTTCCCGCCCACTCTGAAAGCATAAACTCTTTTCTCAGTTCAGAAGTGGAGTTACAGTATCATTTACAGCAGCTGGCAGGCGCCATCTACTGGATCATTGTCAGCAGGTTTCAGCATCAATATTTATTAAAGGCAATAAAGAAATCAAAAGTATTTATTTTCCTGTGCTGTTTTCAAACTACCTTTGTTTTCTTATCTGCTTCATATAAACTGAGAAAGTTTCAAACACTTTTAAATATAATAAATATCAATAATTAAACAAATTAATATTAGGGCTTAAATAGTAGGTTTAGATTAATCTCTCACTACCGGGACCCACTTCCCTGATGTGCTTTTCCTTCCCTCACATATACCATCAGCTCTTCCCCACTGCTTATAATGGCACCCAATTTTTGGGCTCTGCCACCCTGCTGCTTAATTGGGCATTATCACTGCTGATGCAGCAATGTTTATAAACCATGTCCTGCAATGTTTTGTACTGTATGTCACTTTTTTCTTGTTTTATTCATACTGTTTCTGTATTGTAAGGCTCTGTGAACTCATTGTGGTGCCATATAAATAAAGGATAATAATAATAATAATAATAATAATAATAATAATAATTAATAATAATAATAACAATACTGTACATTGTACTGGATCTATGTATTATTTATTAAGGGAGAATTATTGTGTGCAGATATAAAGACATGAGGTCACACGTAACTATGTAATTTAAATTTTTAATGTGTCTGAACCTGAGGTTGGACTGCTGTAGTCTTCTTTGTTTGGTCACAGCTAGTGTAAGATCTTCGTACGTTTCGTCATGGCGGATGAGCAAGACGTGTCTGTGACATTTCGTCAGAGTTGTGTGATTGAATTTTGTGTTAAACTTGGAAAAAGTGGAAATGAAACTCAAGCAAGCATACAGTGGCAAAAGAATTAGCCATGCTGCAGTATTTCGCTGGTGGAAGCACTTCAAAGAGGGTAATATGCGAGTGACTGATGAAGCGCGTTCTGGGAGACCATCCACCGTGGTTACAGATGTCAACATTGCCAAAGCTGCGGAGATATTGCAAAATGACAGAAGGTTAACTTTTAACGTGAACTTTCGGCTTTACTTGGCATCTCTTTTGAACAAGTTCAGCATATTGTGACAAAGGAACTGAAAAAGCATCGTGTATGTGCCAGGTGGGTACCCAGATATCTCACAGAAGAGCAGATGCGAGGACAAGTTGAATCGTGCAAGAACACCGTTCGAATGTCAGAGAGGATACCCGATCCTGACATCGATTGTGACGTGTGACGAATCGTGGATTCGTCATTATGATCCGGAATCCAAACAACAGTCCAGTGTATGGAAGCACGCATGTTGTTATTTATGCACACGGTATGATCCTACAGCACTGGACAATTAATGGTGACTACTATGCCAACGTCCTAAAAAAATACGTTTGCGTGGAGCCATGAGGAAGAGAAGACCACATTTGCTGAAAAAACAGTGGTTTTTGCTCCAAGACAATGCCCAACTCATGTTGCTGCTGCTGCACTGGAGATACTGACTGAAATTAATGGTACAGCACTGGAACACCCTCCATATAGCCCGAATTTAGCACCCTGTTATTCCCAACCCTGAAAAAACAAGAAGTCACAGTCTACTGCACGGCTTTGAATCTTTGTTGGAACACTGCAAAAAATGTATTGAATGTGAAGGACGCCACTTTGAAAAAGAAAAATGTTCAAATGCTGTGGAGTCATCTGATTCTGAATAAAAAAAATTAGTCTAATTACCTTTCAATCATCTCTCATGTGTATATGTATACAAAAATCCACAAAGGAAGAACTGCACACACTTAATTCAGTGATTAGGGTGCTAAGGTCACATACTGTGATATTTATCATCATATTCAATCCCAAAGAGATCAAAAAACGAGACCAGCACACCCTCAGCTTAATGCAAAAGAAATAGAGTGTATTAAAACACAGCCATGCTTATCGGGTAAACATAATGCATGTCACATCTGCTATGCAGTAAAGTTCCTATAGTACTTATCAGTGCCTGCTGTGACCATATGCAAGTATTCAACAGAAGCCTGCCAGTCGTTTCGGTGGTAGACCACCTTGATCATGAGCACCATATCACCCCCAGGCGTCTGCCGCTCGTCAGCTCTGTTTCTGGATCCCGCCTGGTAGCTGCCAATGACGTCAGAGGCATGGAGTCGTCACATCACCACGTCAACCAGTGCCGACACCTGTGAAGTTTTAAAAAAATGTTTATAGCATCTAAAAACAGTATCTGGTCTGGTTACAATAGCTCTCGTCCTTAGATAATCTTCACAAAGTCTAAAGTTTCAGCTTAGTAAACATAATGTATCAACATTATATATCCTATATGCTTATAGATATTATTGTCAGAAGGCATACTCATATTTCTAATCAATACATTATACCTATAGCATATAAAATACAAAATACACAAACAACACATGCCCCGCAATGTCACAAAAAGGAATTCATATAATATCAGTTGTTTGTCAAAACTCTCAAGGGTCTAGTAGTTTCTACACAAATTGAATACATAATATAGTATAATGGTGAAATGGCAGTAAATATCTTTGCTATTATTCAAGGAATGCAGAGAATGTTAAATGGTCATTTAGGTTTTACCGTGTCTAACATATACATCCATTTAGTTTCTAAGTGTAGTAACGCTTTATGCCGATCACCTCCATACGGACTTTCAGGAATATGGTCAATTATCATGTGTCTGAAATTGGCCATATTGTGTCTCTTCTCAAAGTAATGCCTAGCAACCGGTTGTTTTGATGGTTTCCAGAGCCGGCCCTAGGCATAGGCATACTAAGCAAATGCCTAGGGCATCAGAATGCCATGGGGCATTCCATGGCTCTGCAGTTCTCCCCCGACCTTCCATGGTCCTTTGCGGAGCAGAGCCGTGAGTGACTCATGGCTCCGCCTCCGCATTTGCCGCCCGCCGCCAAGCGCTCACCGCCGGACCAAGGCACCTCAGTGCAGTACAGCCCGAGCGGCTCAAGCCCCGAACTCAGCATGGTCCCAGTGACTCCCACTCCAGCCATGCTGACCACCAACAGTAACAAGAGTCAGTATTCTCAAGATTCATTAGTTTAGGTTGCACTCACTAAGCAGAGAGTGGTGCAGGCTATTTGTATGTGTGTATATATATATATATATATATATATTATATACTGTATATATGTGTATGTATATATATATATATATATATATATATATATATATATGTATGCATGTAGACGGGCACTCCAGATAATTGTTTAAATGCCGTGGTGCCTTCCTATATGAAGTATGTAGCAAACGAATCTTCCAAGGACAGAGGAGGTGGCACTCATCCGGACTCATTTAGAAAATAAGGTGCATATTTAATAAGCCGACGTTTCAAAGCCGGAATGGTCTTGTCATCAGGGTGTTGACAAAGCCATTTCGGCTTTGAAAAGTCGGCTTATTAAATATGCCCCTTATTTTCTAAATGAGTCCGGATGAGTGCCGCCTCCTACTGTCCTTGGAAGATTCGTTTGCTATATATATATGTATATATATATATATATATATATATACTGTATATATGTGTGTGTATATATGTATATAAATGTATGTATATGCATGTGCATATATGTGTATATGTGTGTGTATGTATATGTGTATATATATATATGTGTGTGTGTGCGTGTGTATATATATATATATATGTGTGTATATATACTGTGTATATATATATATATATAAACTGTACTTTATATACATGTGTATATATGTGTGTATGTGTATATATATATATATATATTTTTTTTTATATCTATATATATATATATATATATATATATATATATGTGTGTCTCAAATGCTGAGATGCCGAAAATATCCCGTACACACAATATGTCCGTGAACAAAGTTGTTCACAGACATATCATGTCAGCTGTGCAAAGGGCGCTCAGCCGATCGCCCTTACACTTGCTGCAGTGGCTGGCAGGGAGGGGGTCGCTATGTGTCGTCCGGCTAGCTGGGCCGCAGATGATGGTTGTTCAGTGTGTATGAACAACCATAATCTGCAGATATATCCGTCAGCTGTGTACCCACTTTAAGATTGGTGGTGGATTATCTTCTAGGGGGCACCAGCCAAAATCTTGCCTAGGGCACCAAATTGGCTAGGGCCGGCCCTGATGGTTTCCCACTAAATGCTGTGCTGATAGTGGACCTATATAGAACATTCCGTTCTATGGGGAGATTTAAGAAAGCTTGGAGAGAGATAAAATTGGAGATAAATAGCACCAACCAATCAGCTCCTAACTGTCACTTTACAAGCTGTGTTTGAAAAATGACAGTTAGGCGCTGATTGGTTGGTGCTATTTACCTCCAAGTTTATCTCCCTCCAAGCTTTATTACATCTCCCCCTATAAACGAACAGATAGCATGTTACTTCATGCCTGATGGAATAATGGTGTCCAGTATGTGGATTTAAAAAGAATTTACCCATGATCATATGGCTGCAAGTTATGCAGCCGGTACATTTGTAGCAACCTCCACTTTTCTTTTGTACATTGGAAGCTGATTCTACATGTTCTGTTATGTCTGATTTGACAATTCGATCTTTTACGTTTCTACCTCTTTTTAAACAAGAGTGGATCTCAAATTGTTTTAAACATTTGAGGTCCTTGTCTTGTTGAATAATTGTCCATAGTGATCTTGTTGTTCTATTGATAATATCATTAGAGGTATTGAATCTGTGTGCCCAATGTAATTTATTACTTTTGTTGTTTTTCTTAGTTTTTTCAGTAAATCGCTTCTCTCGATTTTATCAGCCTTCTGCCTGGCAATTGTAAGGACTTTGAGGAATAGCCCTTACTTTGAATTATCACACATTTTAGTGAGAACTTCCTCCAGTTTGTTGGCATCACTCATAATTCTTTTAACTCTTAACAATTGTTAGAAAGGCAAGCTCCTAGTGATGGCTAGATGCTATTAATAAGGTGTTGTGATCTGTAGGCTTCGCATAGATGTATGTATTTAATTTCTTACCATCTCTTTTGATGGTGACATCAAGAAATGTTATCTGTTCAAGACTTAAATTAGATGTAAATTTAATCGGGCACTCTTTATTATTGATCTCTTCCATTAGTTCCATTAGATTAAACTCATTATAATCGCCAAAAAGAAGTACATCATCTATGTACCGGCTATAAAATATGATTTTATCTCTCACATCTCTATGGAAAAAGAACTCTCTCTCTATTGCGAACAAGTAACTGTTCGCATAAGCTGGTGCGATGTGAGAGCCCATAGCACATCCCGTGCATTGGAAAAAGAATTGGCCATTGAAGTAGAAGTAATTTTTATGTAATACCTGCTCTAATAAGGTTAGAAAGAATTGCAGATAAGGACCTTCATAGAGATCATTGCTATGCAACAAGTCGTATACCGCCCTAATACCCTCTTTATGTTAGTGTACAAACTAGTGATATCTACAGTGCACATCCACATATGAGGTGGTAGTTGATAAGTCGGCTCAGCTTGTATGCAAGGTTGGATATAGTAGTCTAAATATTCTGAAAACACTGCTGAACAGGGAGCCCCTAACTGATATGATCGATGCCCGGCAGGGGCTGGCTGGCAACTGGGGAGCAAACACAAACAAGTGGCCCCGGGTTTTCTACCAGCACATTGTGGAGCTTGGCCCCGATAGGGTAACGCCATCTCCAGATGGCATTACACTATAATAGCCTATGAGCTACTATTTTGAAAATTCTTCTGGAGAGGGGTGCTCCGGATCCCTCTCTGTTGGCTCTTGAGAGCGGTGCATGCACAGTGTGTGCCGGGGACCAGAACCAGAAACAGTGTGATAGCATTACGCTATCACACTGCTTCCACCTCTACCTCAGGGCAGGTTCTTTTGCGAGACCATCGCCTGGCAAGAGGATTTTACTAAATTTGCATGAAAATATTAATTTACACATTGTGAATTTGGGCATAAAATATTTTTTACATCTACATTAAAAATGCGCGTTGTGATAAATAAGTCACTTAGGGGCCTATTCATCATACGATAAATGGCCCGGTAAACTTGCGGAAACACTAGTTTCCGCATTTTTAGGTTACTGGGCTATTCATCATCAGGGGTCCAATAGGAGTTCCGGGGATGTGAAGAGGGATCTGAGCGGATCCCTCCACCACCTCATCACTATTTCCCTGGCAGCCTTGTGCATGCATGACCCAAAGTCACACATACGTATGCCGGGACAACGGGAAGCAGGTAAGTAATGCAGCTACAGAAGTATCTGCGATACTAACCAAGGGGACAACTGCTTTTCAGAGCAGCTGTCCCCTCACCAGAGCAATGATGAATTGCTCTGATGTCACATTTCCCCCTCTGCAAGTTGGATACTAAAGTATCTCTCGCAACAAGTTTAATACTTCATCATCGGAGGCCATACGACCTTAAATGATGAATAGGTCCTTTAGTAACAGACAAATGTGCTTACCTGCCATCCTTTCTGATCACAGCCACCAACCATACGATAAGGGAGCAGATGCAAACATGCTGGGAGGAGACATTAGCACAGATGGGGAGGGGACATAGGCACAGATGGGGAGGAGCAGAGGTGCATATGGGGAGAGGGTACAGGCATATATGAAGAGAGTGATGAAGCTCAAATTTTTCATATAGTTAAAAAGACTGCAGGGAAAAGGTGACAGTGGAGGAGACTGCAGAAGAAAAGGAAGTAGTGGAAGAGACTGCAGGAGAGAAGGATATAGTGGGAGAGTGCAGGGACAAAGGAAATAGTGTGAGAGACTGCAGGAGAGAAGGAAATAGTGGGAGAGACTGCACGGAGATAGTGAGAGAAACTGCAGTGCAGAGGATAAGGGGACTGTGGGAGAGACTGCAGATAAAAGGGGACAGCCAGAGGGATTGCAGAGAAAAGGACTGTGGAAGGGACTCAGGGGAGAAGGAAACAGTGGGACATACTGCAGGGGAGAAGGGGACCATGGAAGGGACTGCAGGAGATATAAGGGGCCAGTGGGAGAGACTGCAGAGGTTAACAGGCCAGTGGGAGAGATTTGCGAGGTTAGGGGGCCAGTGGGAGACACTGCAGGGGAAAAGGGGACAGTGGGAGAGTGGCAGAGACTGCAGGGGAGAAGGGGACAGTGGGAGAGGGGGACAGGGGATAAGAGGCCAGTGGGAGGTCTCTCTAGGTTATGAATCTTGGGTACACTGGAGCTTTAGGATACTCTGTTTTTAAGACTCACAGGTGTCCACAGCAATTATTTTATAAGACAATGCTGTATCTAATATTAAGTCTAGGTGCATTTTGAACCCCTCTGTTGGATTAGAGTCCAATTTAGCATACACCGTCTCATCTGATAGTTGTCTATCAATTTCTTGTTTATGTTGTGTGATATCCTGTACCACAATGCCCCCGCATTTATTGGTGGGGCCAAACACCACATCTTGGTGGGGCAAAACACCACATCTTGGTATGAGCCCAGATGTTTATTAGCTTTCTGTTCATCACGTGCCAAGTTATATGTAGTTACTGGAGAGTTTTTTAATTGATTCAATGACTTGTTCGCCAGACCGAACCTAGATTTATTTTTAAATATTTTTTCATCTTGTTTCTTGAGAGTCACCTTATCACCATCACCAAAAGAATCTTTAAGTTTTAATTGCCGAGGTAATATAGTATGACCTATTTTCCATTCAAACCCATCAAAGGGGGTAGTAGGAATTAAGCTCAACCCTTTGTTTAGGACTTTTATTTCTACATCGGAAAAACTTCTGGATGAATGATTGAACACTTAGTTCACTTCTTGCAACCCCTGGCTCTGCCTCTTGCTCTTACCCCGGTGGCATTGTCCCCCTCCCCTTGTACTCCTCCATTTTGCCCAAGTTCCACATGGGTGGAACCCCTAAGGGTGGTTTGTGGCTCGTGTTTGCTGCTTGGGAGGGTAACCATACATCATCACACGAGGAGGAACAAGCTTCACTTGATGATTGTTGATCCTGATTTTGAAATGTTCTACGGAACCGGAATTTGCGAGGTCTGTATCAATCAGCATTAGGTCTTATTAGATAGCTTTGTTTATTCCCAGAGATTGTATTATTTGTTTGCCCTGCATATATTGTATTTTTAGATTGTTGACCAAAGGTAGATTAGTATAATATAATTCTTGTTTTTCTAACATGCCCGTATACTATTATATATTTAAGGCAGTTACCACTCATTGGATATTCGTTCTGCATCTGTGTAGAACTGTTATTGGTGTCATGTTCACTATTATCCTCACACTTTCCCTACTCCATTGTAAACACATTGTCCATGGACTTGCAGGTGCCTTCCATGTCTTTTATTTACAGAGTTATCTAGTTACAGTTCTCGTTATTATTTTTCAACTCATTTGTTGATATCTATGTAAGTATGTTACAATTATCGTTTTGTCCATTTTATGTTTTTGTTGGTTTCTTATTTTTCTTCCTTCTCTGTCTCTTTGTCCTTTTCTCCATCCCACCCCCTCTCCTCCCCATGCAGATGTCTCATACTCATACTCTAATACTCTTTTAGTTGACATCTCCATTATTGAAGGTTTTTTTTGTGACCATTGATCATGGCAAAGTTATTCATATTTTCCAACAAAGTGAAGGGTCTAAATCTTCCAGAAAAATGGTCCCATCTTCTACATTTGTTATACGTTGACAAAGTTCATGTAGCTTTTTTGCAGGAGACCAGAAAAAAATTAATTTAAATAATCCCAATAAAGGATGCTGGAACCTAGTCTTTTAATATAAAACCAGTAGAGGGTGCTTAAATCTTAGCTCTGTGTTAACCACAGCAAATACACAATAAGAGTATATCACCAATAGAGGGCATCAAAACCTTGTTTTAAATATATCATATTTGAATATCGGATTCACAATGTACAACCAATAGCGGGCACTAAATCTAAATGTCCCCAATAGAGGGCGTTCAAACAGGATTCAATATTAGGCACTTACATTATTTCCAATAGAGGGCGCAAAATCTTTGAATATGGTATGATATACAATTCATACGTATGTGAAAAACATGACAAATGATATTCAACCAATAATAAAATTATCACATGAAACATACTTTGAATCCGGATGGAGTTGCATGATGTCTTCAATATAAGTATAACACATATGAATTAAGGGTTTGACTCCCTCTATTGGTCACTTACTCCTACAGTTTAAATGTTGTGGTTAACACTAGGGTTTAAGCACCCCCTTTTGTATTCATTCACACATGCATTTCGTAATACTGGATTCCTTAAAAGCTATTTTACTATTTAAAAAGGGGCCCACATGAAAACCAATGACAAATCTTGTGATGTGACGAGTGAACTAAAGTGTATTTATAAAAATCACTTCAATTCAAAATCCTTATTAAGACCATATTTTTTCCATATTAAGACCATGTGGAAAAAAGCTCTTGCATGAGTATATTAAATTCATCTTGCTTTGGCTTGTCTCGTCGCTATGTCACCAGATCTGTTGCTAGCTTTAATCTAATACTATAAAAGCCAGCTATTCCTGAAGTGGAGCACTGATGGTGTTCTTTAAAGTGAGAGGATAAACTGTGGGACTCCAACCCCTTTCTTATGTTTCTCAGGTGCTTACCTATACAGACTCTCAGAGGTCTCGAGGTTATTCATATGCAATATTTATTGCATAACTTCTTGGTGTTACAAGTTATAAAATGTTTGATTTTTTATCTTCTTGTTATTAATATCAATCTGAATAGTCTTATTGCCACTTTTATTTTATTTCTGCACCATTGACATATTCTGCATCTGTAGAACCCCATATGGGTTATAGTAGCCAGGTTATGGAGTGGTGGACATGTACTAGATACCGATTTGGACTTTAAATTTGTCGTTTTCTATATATAAGAATTGGCAGATCAGGGATAACCGGGCCTAATACCAGGTCTTTTTCGATACCTTTTCCTATGTTGGTTATTAAATTCAGTTATGAAAGTCCATTGGAATTTATTATTATTGTCTTATTTCTCATTTTGTGTATCTATATTTTTTTATTAATTCAATATCCCCATCCACATTATTTTATTTGTAATTGCAGGCTTTAAATCTATCCCCGTTTCCTTTGCTTGTGTAGAGAAAACCTCTTTCTCTGTACAATTCCTCTTTAATCTTTTAAGTTGTCCACATGGAATAGAATCAAGCCAATTTGTGTGGGGGCAACTATTAACCCCAATGTAAGTTCCTGAATATGAGGGTTTATGAATTTTTTTGTATTGATTTGTACCTAATATAAATAGTTACATCTAGAAAGTTAATACTTTCTTCAGTTGTTTAAAATAGTTTGATATTCCTGTTATTATTATTAAGATATTTACAAAATTCATCCAATATAAGATGTCCCCGCTGCAAGGAAAAAAAAATATTATCTATGTATCTTGAATAGGACACTAGGGGGTATATTTACTGAAGATCGATTTTTGGTGTATTTGTGGGTGATTTTGATTTTGCAACTCAGAGATTTACTAAAGTCAAAATTGACTATAAAATGTAATATAAAACTGAATCCCCACCAAAACTACACTTGTTTGTGGCAGACAAACCCATGTCATGATTGAACCATAAGATGATTTGAACTGCAACAATGAATTGACTGTGAAATACATCACTAAAATGAGCAAACAGTTGAGACAACGATAGAAGAGTTTAAAGTTTCTCTCACCAGACATGCCAGGCACAAACTGTCATGATATTGAACCTGGAGAATATTTAATGGTTAGAAGTGTATTGCATTCTGGTTGCTTAATAGATCATTAGGAAGGACCATACCAGGTGTTGATGACTACAACTACAGCACTAAAGGTCACAGAAAGAGACACCTATTTTCATTCCAGCCACTGCAAAAGGGTATATGAACTATAGGAGCATCAAAGACAAAGAGAGGGATAAATACTTCCACAGCTTGAGTCTCTTTTTAAAGAAACCTAAATCTGTATAAAGCAAATAAACTAAAGAAGAATAACCTGTTCCTCATGAATTCTAATTTTATTTTATTCAAAATTTATATAGTTTAATCTTGACTGTATAACCCACTTGTATTGTATTAACCAACCATAATTCTTGCCGTGAATGTAATACTATATATTATTGTCCTTGTCTTGACCTCTTTGAATTCAATAAAAATTATTTTTCAAAAAAAAGAAGAATAACAATTGCAGAATTACATTTATCATGACAGATGCCTATCTCTTCTGACTTCTTTATTGTTTTTTTTCCAACTGTTACGCTGTCCTATTAACCATGCTACTCCAGCATAGACTAAAATGGGCTTCATCTATAACAGCTGCCCTTCCCGGGTGAAATAAGTTCACCCAGTACTAAGAGGCCACCAGGACTTAATGCAGAAACAAGAAGTAGCGTGGGACTGGACAAGCTATGAGTGAGCTGAAATGGAAAATGGACACTGACAATACAGGAACAAGGCAAGTTACTGGGTCTGGAGACAGGTAGCAGCAATGGCAGGTATCCAGGCAGGAAACCATATCTAGAGACAGATAGCAGGACCAGGCAAGGCTAGAATATGCTGGGATTCAACAAAGACTGACAAGACAGGAACAAGGGCAGGAAGCTTGCAGAAACTGACAGAAAATCCACCAACAACCACAGCAGAGCAGGTAACCTCTGACAAATGAGCTATAACCAGCAAGGCATCAGATCGCTCATTGTACTTTAACTGTTCAAGAAGCCAATCAGAACCCAGAGGAAAGACAGGCCCCTACACTGCAGCTGAGTAGCTGCACACACAGAGACATGCTCCTTAATCATACTGCAGCTTATTAGCTGCACATACAGAGGAAATATCCTGGCTGCTAGTTATAGCCAGGATCAACAGGCAGTGAGGCAGCAGAGATTGTGAGCCACAGTGGTGGCTCATAACAGTACACCCCCTTTGAGGAGAACCCCTAGATCCTGGTTTACCAGGAAATGACTTGAAAAATACTCCTTTTCACGTTATTCACATGAAAATACCTCTCAGGAACTCAAGACCTTTCTTCCGGTTCGTATCCCTTCCAATGAACAAGGAAGTGAACTTGACCATAAACCTTTTTGGAAACCAGAAGTTTTTCAACCATATATACTTGGTGACCATCCACCATAATTAAAGGTGGTTTTCTATAATGGTAGAACCTGAATTTTCTTGACAAACAAACTGGTTTAAAAAGAGAACAATAGAAGGCATTAGAGATTATCAAAGACCTTGGAAGCCTCAATTAGAAAGCAACAGAGATCACTTGCTTGATGGTATGAAATGGAACAATATTTTGGACCAAATTTTCTGGAAGGCTGATGAAGCCTAATATTTTTGGTAGCCAGCCATACCATATCTACCATCTTTGAAAATGCAGTCCTTATGATGACTGTCCGCAAAAAAATTAGACTGGAAGGAAGCCTTGGTCATAGCAGAATGTATTTTCTTCCATGCACACTTGAGCTGGGAAGCCATGTAGTGGACCTCTGGCAGATTGGTGGTTCTCAGGGTGGAGAAAGAAGTAGCTATGTGGTGATGCCCAAAATTACAAAAGAATGGAGACAATTTGGTGGAAGAATGGCAAGCATCATTGTATGTGATTTCGGCCAAGGCAGATTTTCTGCCCAATTGTTGTGAAATTTACATACATAGCAACAAAGATACTGTTCCAATGACTGATAAACTCTTTCCATCTGCCCATTAGACTGTGAGAAGTATACAGAGATTAATGCCTAGCAATTGACAAAAAGACCTCAAATATTGTGCAACAAATTGGGTACCCCTGTCAGAAACAATATTCAGAGGCAGGCCGTGCAGTCTGAAATTGTATTGAATGAGCAAAGAGGCTAATGACCTGGCACTGGGTAGCTTGGCGAGTGGAATGAATAGGCTAACTTTATGAAATGGTCAACCACAACCCAAATGGTGTTATAACCTGCAGCTACATGTAGGTCGACAATGAAATCCATTTATATATATATATGTAATTTTATGCAGAGACGCAAAAAAGAACAAATATAGTCTATCTGGTGCACTCTTAAGCCATGTAAAAAAATTTATTAGAAATGAAAATGATATGTAATAAAGTATTTAATATTTAACCTTTAATAATAATAGAGTAAAAAGGTATTAAACACAAGTATTGATATATACCCGGGGATCACAAACAAACATAGATAACAATTTTACACATGAATAATAAATGCAGTTTAAGCATATGGCGAAAATATTCTTCACCCAGTTCCTTAGAATAATCTCATAATAAAAATACATAAATGTTAATACATCTAGGAACTGGAGTGGATACACGGCGATCAGGTGACCAAGCCTGTAGAGGCGAAACGCGTGTCCTTCCGACCGGCTGTCCACTTCATACAGCCCTTTTCAGATACACCACGCAGAGCTGCTCTCCCGCTGACATACGCGACGGGCAGCGTTATTTTGAACAGCCCAGATGTACTCTCCAGCACAGCCTATATCACACTAATGGTATAATCAGGTATCTCTCTGCCTTTCACTCCGGCGCTCTCTCATCCAAGCTGGGCCGACACTCTTCCTCTGCAATGCTCTTGTAGCAACAGAGGGGGGATACGGTCAGGAGCGGGGACAGCAGAAGCGCTTTAACTGTTGTTTCCCTGGGGATCTTGCCCACTCCTCTCTCATCCCTTGTTCGCTATTTCATTTAGACAAGGGAAAGTAGAAGGGGTGATATATAGCTTATCCCCAGGCTTTTCTATAATTTCCTTTACATCTGCCCGTCACAGATCTTTATCTGTGATATTGACCATATCAGTGCATATTTTTGAATTATCAAGCTATCATTTTCAGTGATACATATACCTCTGTGATTCATCGGAGTTATTTTTGCAGATTTGTGTATTATAAGATTACTAGCAGGTTGGAGATATCATTTGCATAACCTTATTAACTAATATATCTGTTTTCACTCCAGATATTAGGTGGTTACATACCAGGTGTTTTCACATTTGCTTCAATCAATAGTGTGGTATTAGGAAGGTGGAGCATTGTGACTCAGAATCAACATACAGCTGTTCTAAATTGTGCAGTGATTGGTCTCTAAAAATATGAATGAGATCATTCTTAAATAATTTGCACTTCAAGTGGTGTATCCACTCCAGTTCCTAGATGTATTAACATTTATGTATTTTTATTATGAGATTATTCTAAGGAACTGGGTGAAGAATATTTTTGCCATATGCTTACACTGCATTTATTATTCATGTGTAAAATTGTTATCTATGTTTGTTTGTGATCCCCGGGTATATATCAATACTTGTGTTTAATACCTTTTTACTCTATTATTATTAAAGGTTAAATATTAAATACTTTATTACATATCATTTTCATTTCTAATAAATTTTTTTACATGGCTTAAGAGTGCACCAGATAGACTATATTTGTTCTTTTTTGCGTCTCTGCATAAAATTTGATATTGTGTTCTCACAAATTATTCTGGTGCACCACCAACCAAAGATGAGTCTTACCTTACTAAAATCTTTGAATTAAGACCAGAATGTTGGTTTTCAAACTAAACTATACTATATTATATTTCTCAGCATTTATTCTGGATGACTAGTGCAGACTCTACCCAAATCTGTCTTTACTATATATATATATGTCCAAGGACTTCTAGGAATTGACAGAGGCAACAGTTGACAAGAAGGAGTGCCATTGAGGGCCATGTTTCTGGCACAGAGTTCACAGGCTAAAACAAATTATTTGACATCCTGGACAATGGTTGGCCACCACACCAAGTGAGACAGAAGTTCATGGGTCCCCGATATTCCAGGATGTACAGACACCTTACTGGAATGGAACTTAGACAGAGCAGACCCCTTAAATTGTTCAGGAACAAACAACAATCTAGAGGGGGTTTCAAGGGTAGCTTGATGTTGAAGTTGCACAAGCTGAGATAATAGATCCTTTGCCAGACCAGCATGATTTTATTGGGTAGGAATGATTGCTAAGTCTTTAGTGGTGGAGGCATGATTAGGAAAGAAGCTACAAGACAAAGCATTGGCTTTGAGATTTTTTTTAGCTGGGACTGTAGGTTATAACAAAATTGAACTGAGTAAAAAGTAATGCCCAGCATGCATGTTAGGGATTAGGTCTCTTGGCATGCTCAATGTACAACAAGTTTTCATGATTGGTAAGGACTGTAATAACAAGTCTGACACCTGCTAACCAGTGTCTCCAATCTTCGAAGGCCCATTTTACTGCAAGAAGCTCTTGATTCCCTACATCATAGTTGGACTTGGCAGAAGAAAACTTCCTGGAGAATAAGGCACAGGGGTGCAGCTTATTATCAGTTGCATCTCACTTGGAGAAACCAACTGACCCCTGCTTCCGAAGTATCCACCCCCACAATGAAAGGTGACTCTGAATTGGGATGATGAAGGACTGGCACTGTGACAAAGGCTTGCTTCTGAAAAAGCTTGAGGTTTCCAGTTGGCATTGTCAGCTCCCTTTTTAGTTAGAGCTGTGATAGGAGCTGCCAAGACAGAAAAAGAGTGAATACATTGCCTGTAATAATTAGTGAACCTGAGGAACCTTTAGATAGCTTTAAGATTGGTGGGTCTCACCCAGTTAAGAATGGCCTGGAGTTTGCTGAGTTCCATGGAGAAACCATGAGGAGAAATAACATAGACCATGAAAGAGTCTTCCTTCACTTTGAACTCACACTTCTCCAACTTGGCAATCAACTGATGCTCTAGAGTAAATCAGGATATTGTTGAGGTAAATTACAACAAATGCCCCCAAATTCACAAAGAACATTGTTAATAAGATCCTGGAAGACTCCTAGAGCATTAGAAGGACCGAAGGGCATGACGAGATACTCATAATATCCTGTATGGGTGTTAAAAGCAATCTTCCATTCAGCCCCTTACTTGATGAGGATTAGATTGTATGCTCCATGTAAATTAATTTTAGAGAAGATGGTAGCCTCTATCAGATGGTCAAAAATAATCGAAATGAGGGGGAGAGGTTGGTGTTTACGGCATAAGACTTCCATCTTTTTTTGACACAAAGAAAACCCCCACACCTACGGGAGACTTGGAAGGCCTAATGAAACCTTTACTGTGTTTTCTTTGATGTAGTCATCCATGGCTTTTGTTTCAGGAATTGACAGGGCATATAATCTGGCTTTAGGCAGTTTATCTCCAGGGATAAGATTAATGGTACAATCGTAGTCTTGATGTGAAGGCAGAGTATCTGCCTTGCTTTTAGAAAATACATCCTGGTAATCAAGATACTGGTAGGGTAGCCCTTCGGGAACCTGCTGTTATTTTCTGACAGGCAAAGACAGATAGGAATTGGCACACCACGGACTCCAATGAATAATCTCCCATGAATTCTAGTCGATCACAAGATTATGGCATTTAAGCCATGGATAGCCCAGGATCAGAGGTGCCAAAGAGCAATGATTCAGGAACAGAGTCACAACCTGAGATTGTAAGGACCCCAAGAGTAATTGAATGGGTGGTGTTTGATATCTTATTTTACCATCAGGTAATAGATTGCCATCATGGCTGCAAACTGAGATTGCTGGAGAAATGTCAGAGAAACAGAAGTTTTAGCAAGATGTCCAGGAAATTTCCCCACCAGAATCCAAAAAAGTCTTATATTGCTAACCCAGTTGTCAGAATAATTCTGAGCAGGAACAAGGAGGGAATTTTTGGAAGAGAGGGACTGTAAATTTAAATGGACCTCTTCCACACCCATTAGGCTTGGTCATTTTCTGACTTTTTGGGGCAAAAACAGGCCAGATGTCCATTGTCACCATGATATAAACAGAGAACAACAGAGCATCTTCTAAATTTCTCTTCCTGGGACAACCGGTAAGTCACAAGTTGCATTGGCTCTGAGGAATCCATAGTAGAAGAAGAGGGAGCGCAAATACTTCTCCATCTTTTTTTCTTTCAGATGCCTATCAATCGTGATAGCGAGCTGCATAAGATTGTCCAAGGAATCTGGAACAGGATATTGGAGTAAGAGTGCTTTATTTGTTTTGAAAGACCAAGATGGAATTGACTGCAGAGGTCTGGATCATTCCATTCATTGTAGGTGGCCCACCACCTGAATTCAGAACAATATTGCTCCACAGCTCTGCATCCTGGTTTAAGTGCACATAGGAGCCCACCCAATCCAGGTCATCATATAGTAACCCCAAAGCCTTGAAAAAGGTGTTCACTGACTGTATCCCTGGATGGACGGGACTCAATCTATAGGCCCAGGTCTGTGGTTCCCCTTGTAACAAGGAAATGGTTAACATCACTCTCTGTCAGGATGCGGCCTTGTATTAGCCATTCTTCTCCCCAGGGTCTGCTAGGGCTTCCGTGCATGCATCCTGGTTCCCGGGGTGCCGGGCATGGGCGCAGCCATGTTGGTCCATATCACCTGACTAGTCTATCCCAATGGTAGTCCTATGGTCATTCAGCTGATCCTTTGATCCAATGACCAGCTACACAGGGGTATTTAGTCTGACTCCAGGAACAGGAAATGGCTGTTCAACTTCGCTATTCCAGCGATTGTGATACTCATCAGTGTTTCTCCATGTAATATCCTCAGTGAGTTGCTTCAGCCTTCTCGTTGTCCTCCAGTGTTAATTGTATCAGCTCCCATGCTGACTCCCAGTGTGTCACTTCAGTTCTCTCACTTAACTCCAGTTCTTCATGTAATAGATCTTGTGTTGTTTATTATTGTGCTGTTCAGTTCCCTAGCTGCCTCCCTGTGTTACAGGTGTCAGCTTTCATGCTGATCACTAGTAATTCTCAATGCATTCCTTATGTTACACTTTCCTGTGTTCTTCAGAGCAAGCCTGCAACTGGATTCCTAACAATTCTCAATGCATTCCTGTGTTACACTTTCCTGTGTTCTTCAGAGCAAACCTGTGACTGGATTCCTAACATTTCTCAATGCATTCCTGTGTTACACTTTCCTGTATTCTTCAGAGCAAACCTGCGACTTGATCTCTAACAAATTCTCAGTGCATTCCTGTATTACACCTTCCTGTGTTCTTCAGAGCAAGCCTGCTACTGAATCCCTAACAAATCTCTGTGCATTCCTATGTCTACATTTTCCTGTGTTTCTTAGAGCAAGCCTGTGACTGGATCTCTTACAATCCTCAGTACGCCCCTGTGTCTACACTCCTTGTGTTTCTCAGTGCAAGTCTGTGACTGGATCTCTACAAACCTCTGTATACCCATGTGTCTACATTCCCCATGCTCTTCGGAGCAAGGCTGCAGCTGGATCATCTTCAGTAACCATTTTGTTCCTAGTGTTAATAAATTTATATGGTTCTATTGGTAACTCTTTTAAATATAGTTTCCAGTCTTCCTGCCACTCCCAGGTACCTGTCCAGAGGGCTGCGACCTGCTCACTTGGTGCAGCCAAAGCCATATCCCAACTGGAGGGGTCACTGGTGAAGACCACCAAGTGAGTTAAACTCCGTGCCTCTGGGCAGGTCTAGCCAAACCTGGATTTTGGCCAAAATAGGGAGACCTTGTCACTGTTACTCACCTAAGATTCCCTGGCCACCCTAACCCCCTGGCTTCTGTCCTCACCTGAGGAACTTCCTGTACAGATCGTGACACTCTCTTTTGCACCAAAACCAGAGGAATGAGGTCTGAAAATGTCCCAACATGGGATGAAACACATTGGGAGACACTGGAACATGTACTTTTGATTCTTTGATTAAAGAATATGATTGTACTTGTATACCCATCTTGATATTGCACCTGTACCACAGTGAGCCAAAGACAGGCATGTGGACAGATAATTAAATAAATGAGAATTTTAACCCTTCTCCACGTATAGTGTGTTTGCATAGGTCTAGCCAGACTTTAGTATCCCTTTGCCCTCCACAACCACACACAATAACCATACAGATTGATTACATCTGGAGAACCATCAGCACAGTGGCAAGACCCGGGTAAGTCTGTACTTTGAGGTGGAGTGGTGACATACGCAGAAACCAGGTAGAGAAGGGAGGACTTTTTGTATTGTGATACATATAACCAGTGACTGTTCATCACAATTCAATATTGCTTCATAATTGAGACACAGATGAAAGTAACAGCCTAGAGTTTTTGCAAACCAGTGATTGAGCTTTGAGACTTTTTTGTAAGAACACCCACCCCTCAGATTTGCTAGGTGGTTCACACCAGGATTACACTGATATAATAATAATCTTATAATAGTATTGGACAATCACATTCATTACACACAATACTTACCATCACTTTAACCATAACCTGACATAATAGGACCTTAGAGCGCTTACACTATACCCCATCTTCTGAGCCTAACATATCGCTTACAGCTAAAGTAGCTGGAGTTGACCTTGAAACATCTTCTTGTGCTGCAAGGTGGAGCGACAAGTCTTGGACCACTTGTGAGAGCATCTGTATTTGGTCAGCCAGCACCTGAACTGGATTGGCCAGAGCTAGCTAGGTCCATAGTCCAAATTCCACTAGAAGCTGAAATGTTGGGCAGTTATAATGTTACGCTTGCCTAGTAACCATGCTACTCCTGCATAGACTAAAATGGGCTTCATCTATAACAGCCTCCCTTCCCAGGTGAACTAAGTACTAAGATGCCACCAAGACTTAATGCAGGAACAAATAGTAGTGTAGGACTAGACAAGCTAAGAGTGAGCTGAAATGGAAAATGGATGCTGACAATACAGGAGTCAAGGCAAGGTACTGGATCTGGGGACAGGTAGCAGCAAAGACAGGTATCCAGGCAGGAAACAGGGTCTTGAGACAGGTAGCAGGACCAGGCAAGGCTAGAATAGGCTGGGATTCAGCAAAGACTGACAAGACAAAAACAGGGGCAGGAAGGTTGCAGAAACTAACAGAAAATCCACCAACAACCACAGCAGAGCAGGTAACCTCAGACAAACTGAAGGTATAACCGGCAAGGCACCAGAACCCTGACTGTGCTTTAACCATTCAAGAACCCAATCAGAACCCAGAAGAGAGACAGGTTCCTTGCAATTAATCACATTGCAACTGAGTAGCTGCACACACAGAGTCAGGCTCTTTCATTATACTGCAGTTGAGTAACTGCACACGCAGAAACAGGCTATTTAACTATACTGCAGCTAATTAGCTGAACATACAGAGGAAATATCCTGGCTTCTAGTAATAGCCAGTACCAACAGGCAGTGCAGCTGCAGAGACTGTGAGCCATAGTGGTGGCTCATAACACAAACAGGACCTACTTTTGTTTTGGCACACAAGTAGAGCAAACTGGAGGCAGCTATGCTAGATCTGTTGTACGATATATACAGGAAGGGACCTCGGATCAAAATGTGGCCTCACTCAGTTTATCAATTAAAAAAAGGTTCCTCAGCTAGACATATGTTAGTGATCAATGTGAGGACTTACTGGCTATGGAATACTGTATTTGTAAGTATTGTGGTTATCTATCTAAAATCAAATTTGGGGCCAAGAGGATCCTGAACATTTCCTAGAATTACAACCCAAAGAGATGTTTACCTATTTAGTAGGAAGAACACTTAATAAGAGTAATTGTTGGGGATGATATCACATAATGCATGGTCAAGACAGCATATGATTTATTCCCATGCCCCTAAATGAAACAGAAATATTTTCATTACCAGATGGTTGACCAAGTAATGAAGAGTACAATACCACTAAACCACCATACTTGAAGCTTCTCCAATTTTATTTTGTTAACCAAATGGTATGCATTAATTTCACAGATATACAGTTACCAGGGTATTTTGAAAAATCATGACTTAATTGGACCATAGTATATTCTGTCAGGGCAGATGGAGTGCCAGTAGATACAGAAGGTATTACCAGAATAAGAAACAAATCCTAATTTATGAGTGTAGGTTACCAGAAAGATACCAGTGGGTCGGGTACAGCCCAAATATTGTTAGGTAGTTAGTGAGAAGGAAATATGTTTCCAGCAGATGGGGGTGTTGGGAACTAGATGACTTGTGGGTATATAATGCCTGACAATTTTAGGATATTCTATGCTTCCAATGAGAGGAGAGCATATAAATGGTTGCCTCCAAATTCTGAAGGAGTATGTTTTCTAGGGAAGGTAATACCAGCTGTAATGACAATGTTCCATGAGCAAATAGTAAAGGTACACTCAGCTGTTCTCAACCATATGTTGATATAGCCAACTAAATCATAGACAAGTGAACTGTTCCCAATTAAGGTGAGAAGTACTAAATGTAATATATGAATCTAAGGCATATCAGTTCCTTGTCACCCTACCTATAACCACAACAGCCAGAGGATCTCTTAATTATTGATTGTCGAAGACTAATTTACATAATTCCATATTTACATATGCTTTATGCTGTATAATGAAGCAGCTCATGAGACATAATAGGGCATTGGTACGTCCATTTTGTTTTTCTGTCCAAACTCACATTTAAATGGAAATTAGTGTGTGTCTTTAAGGCCGCTCCCAAGGAAAACTGTTTATCTAACACAGTGAACGAGACCTTGTCCATTTATGTATGCTTGTGATGAGAAAAATATTCAGACTAAATATGGGGATACAGCAAGCAATGAGTATCTCTCAAAGGAATTCAGTTTCGATTCTGATTGCAAAGGAGGAGATAGCAAGAACAAGCTTTGTCTATCTGATAATGTTAGTGGGTGTATAAGGGGCGTATAATCTGAATATTGTAATAATGTATAAGTACTGTGTGATAATGTCAATCGGAGTTGTTTTTTTTACTGCAGCAACCCTGGGAGAATATATCCCAGTTAAAAGGGCTAGATCTATTTATTTAATTAATTAATAAAATGACAAATTCTTAAGTATACTGGATTGGAGAATATTACTTATTATGGAACAACACCTGGTTAAAGGTAACTTAAACAGTTGGAGGCACTGCTGTTGCATTACGACATCCATCATTTACCTGTGCACCTGTCAGGTTTCCTCACTACCTCAACAATGGGAGAGGAATGGCTGTACCTGCTGTCTGGCCAGCAGCTGGGACATCCAATATCCAAAATCTTTGTGAGTATCAGAATTAATTATATATACACATTATGTGTATATATATGTATGTTTCTGTGCTCCGAAGTATTATGTAAGAATGAGAGGAAATGGGTGACCAGGTGACGAGACAGGGTGTAGCTAAAGTTGAACTCAGAGATGATTTTATATTGTGTGTTGTTGCATTTAAGTAATATTGCTAAAAATAGAGTTAACTGTATTAAGATGCTTTAATCATTTTAGACTGTGAACTGATCACTCACAAGTCAAGGTTTATTTAATATTTGTGTAGTGAAGAATGTATGAATTATGAATGTATGAAATGTGGAGATGTACCTGTTTTTCGACAGACAGACGTGTCACAAGAGGTAATACAAATCAGTGTTGGTATTTGCTTGAAGAAAAACAGGTGATCATAGGAAGCTTATTCTGACTATGTGCGTTTCTATGGTGAGTGTTAAAATTACAAGAGATGATAAAATGTGTATTCCAGTGGATGGAAATAAAAAGCGTAGCGTAAAGTGTGAATTTGTAATGTTTACATAATTGGTATAAGTAATTCTAAATTAAATGCAGAGATCAGCCCGCGCGCTTGCGTAATTCATGTCTTTAAACTCTATACTTTCTTAAACAAATATATGTTGTTGGGAACACAATGGCAGGCTGCAGCTGCTATTGCTATTTCTATAATTGTGTCAGTAATGTTAAAAATATTCTTTAAATCTTTAAAATAGTGTTTAGTATCTGTGAAACAAAACACTGTCATAGTATCTGAAAAACAGTACAGGCTATTTTATTTTATTGGAGCCAAGTGGGAAAAAGTGCTTTGAAGTTCAGAATGTCCCAGACAAAAGACAGAGTTTACAAAAGCAAGAGAACTATAAAGGCTTATAGATTTATTACATTATTAGTGTTACATAAACCAATAGAGAAAGTTTGGAAACAGCTAATATTTAGAGAAATGTGATTTTTGAGATAAATAGTGTTGATTTTATTACTGACCATAAGCCAAATGTTTAATGCTACGTTATACCAGACTAAATAACAAATGTTTGAGACAGCTGATAATAATAATAAAGGATTGAACATGATTACATGCTTAAGGGACTTTTAATGCTGGAAATAATGACTGCATGTGCTAGATTTGTTGAATTGTCTTTGCGTAAGATATGGTCGAATTTTGGCTATGTTTTTTTTAGATGTATGTAACAGGATTTAGAGACAGATTGAATGTGAGGAACATGGGACAGTTTATAGTCAACGATGACACCAGGGCAGCGAACTTGTAAAGTGGTGTTGAGTTGTCGAGTTGTCAATAGGTATAGAGATATCAGGATGGTAACTATTATTGGCTGGTAGACATATAATTAATTCTGTTGTGGATATATTAATTTTGAAGTGGCAAGATGACATTCCAAGATGTAATGGTGGAGAGATATACAGTGACACAGATGAGTGCAGTTAGTGACAAATCTGGGGAAAATAGGGAGAATTTGAGTATCCTCTGCATACAAATGATACTGAAAACCAAAGGAGCAGATTAGTTTTCTAAGAATGGAGGTAGAATCAGAAAAGTGCACAGTATAAGAGCGATTATATAAGTAGGATGTCAATCAAGAAGGGATGTGTCTTGAAAACCTAGGGATTATAGTGTTTATATAGGAAGAGAATGCTGTTTCTGTGAAATATTAGGAATGAGATGAGAAGAGTGTAGATCTATATTAGAGGGATCTAATAAATATGATCCTATATACTTCCTATGTTCAGAGCAGGATTGCATACTTTTGTAAGGACAAACTGTTTAACTTAATCTTTCAATATTTTCAGAGTGAGAAACTGTCTGTCTGTGTACCTAGTGCGTCAGTGTGAGTTTCACTCTCTCTGTATACCCCTCCCAGATCGAGAAACTGCACGGAGGAGAAGAGAAAAAAAAAGGTTTGTTTCAGAGGAAATGCTTTAACTATCTCAGAGCATGAGGCTGTCTGTATTCTTGCAACATAGGTTTCTTTTCTACCTTAGCCAAGGTACTAATAAAAGAAGGTTATGAAATATACTTTTTAGTAGATACACAGTATTTATATAATGTTTTAATAAAACAAAAGGATATATTCTGAAAAAGTTTACGAACAGTTTACAATATTTAATGAATAATCTGCAATATTTTTTGTTCTTACAGATGACTCAGTCCTTATCTAACAGTGATCTGTGGTTATATTCAAAGTTATTTTAAACTTCAATAAGAGATAATAACAAACAATTGTGTTTCTTTTGCAGAAGCAAGTTAAAAGTTTAATGGGACAAAATCCAACTGAATACTAATAATTTTAAATATACAGGACGTTGTTTTCCACCAGCTCGAAAACATTTATATCCTTAAAGGGTGGCATTAATTGTTAAGTTGAATTGCATCTATTGGTTTTACATACTGTTGTTCAGATATTTAATAATGCTCAACTTAAACATGTTCCTACAGTCAGATTTTTTCGATGGGGGATAATATGTTAGACTCATATCAATCTTACATATGTCATATTTCAATTGTGCTACATTGATCTTCTTTATCCTCAACAGGGGGGAATATGGTTGATTATGGTTAATGGTGAGGAAAAAGGAAGACAATGAACATGTTTGCAATAATGAAATATAAAAAATATTTTTTTTCAGTAATGGAAAGTTTCATTAGATAATCCTGACATAGTTCTCTTTACTGATCATAACTGTTTCAGACAGATACATAATGTTTTTTTTG
Source organism: Taudactylus pleione (assembly GCA_031769625.1). Taxonomy (NCBI): domain Eukaryota; kingdom Metazoa; phylum Chordata; class Amphibia; order Anura; family Myobatrachidae; genus Taudactylus; species Taudactylus pleione. The sequence goes on along the minus strand of JAUIMM010000153.1, from coordinate 30,578,039 downwards.
GTGACAGGTTATGCATTACAGTGACTACCACATTCAACGTAGTTAGCTGAATGTAATGTACAGTATTGATTATAGCAATTGGAAGCATAGGGGTTACCGCATAGCTTCTGGGAACTACAATTTTACACGTACAAACAGTTAAAGAACTGAAAGAAGCAATATGTTTACTAAAAATAAGTTGCAGTAATTAAGTGTTGGGTACAAACTAAATAGATTGATATTATTTTCATGGGTAACATATTAGCTGACAGGGTAGTATGAAAGGTAATTTTAAGTACATATGATGAACCAGTTATAGAAACTCAGTTGGTGTTGTTTAAGGATATCACATTTGACCAATTGAGGCAATATCACAAAAATACTTCTCACAATGAGGTCAATGTCTGGAAATTAAAGCATTGTTACAAGAGAAGATGATAATGGGTATTTGAGTAGAATTTTAATTATTGCAAGCCTTATAGAGGTGTTCATGGGTTAGTACATTTAAGAGCAGACAATATGAATCACATTGCACAATCTTACTGTTATGCTCGAGTCAAAGATAAAGTGAAAATGTGAATGTTTATGTAATTTGGTTGACAAATAATGTAGAGAAAATGATACCTACTAAAACATTTTCAAAGTATTTTTGATAATTGATTTTATTCAGTTACCAATGAAGAAAAAAAAAGGATTTGAAGTATGTTCATTTAGAAAGGAGTGGAGCATGTCGATTAAAGAGGATTAAAGTATGTTCTTGATAAGGTTTTGGGATGTTTTAAAATATAGTGTTAGCATGTTTTTGGAGTTTACTGAATTCATAGCTTCATAATGCTAAGAGAAGAGATTTTGGAGGAATTTGTATGTAAGGTATAGTTTGCTTACTGTAAGTGTTATTGAAAGTTACAAGGGAAGTTTTACAAATAAGTGAAATGATGGCAATAGAATTAAAGTTACACACAATGGTGTTATAAAAAATAAATGAGTTAAACTTACAAAAGAGACAGGAATGGCATTGTTTGAAGGCCTGCATTTGGTGCTTCATAGTAATAGAATCACACCTGAGCCTTATCTCAATCTCTCCTTATTAAGTTTTTTTGAACTACAATCAAGATGTGTTACTAAACCAAAGACTGATTTGAGATTACAACATGATTTGACTGTTCAATATTTTATACAATTGTCTAAGCAGCTACAACAAGAAGACTTTTGGGGAAGCTCAACAGGATATTCAACTAACATCAGCATTTGATGCAGAAGATGAAATACAGTCTAGAGACTATGATGGTATGATGAGAAGTTTGTTACATTCTGGTTCCCTTACAGATCAATGGGATGGTCCTTGACATGACAAAATAATGCTGACAACAGGTACAGCTATAAAGGTTGCTGAGAAGGACATCCGGATCCATGGCTCACATTGAAAATGGTCAGAGAGAGATCGAGCTTAAAGGGGACTTATTCTCAGACTCAAGTGCTGATATAAAGACTGTGATATAAGATTATGAGAACTCTTCAATCAAGATGGAGATTATTGCTCACAATAGACTATGATATAGACTGATGACAAAGAAAACTTTTAATTTTTCTTAGCTGCGTGATGGAAACAATCGTGTTTATTGCAACATTGAGACTTATTTTTATTTTGGAGAGAGGGCGAGCAAGGGTTCATGGTCTGGTATGACTACACATTCAGTAGTGTGGATGATGGGGTTATTCTAATAAGTCCTTTCCTTCCTCTTTTCTAAGCAGGGAAAATGATCAGTATCAGAAATCTGATTTATCATCTATTGAAAAGTGCATTTGCATTTACTGTACTAAACCAGAAGAAAGGTGTATACTATGGTGTATGGATATTATTCAAAAGATTATCCAATTCTACAAAAATATTCATTGATGGGTAAAGTATTAAATGCTACCATTCTCGAGTTGAAATATACTGAAAATACTAAGATAACTAACATAAAACCATGTGAGAATTGTGAAAAAAAGATTGTAAACAGGAAAAGGGGTTACTGATAACTATAGCTTGACAAAACCACTAGTAATTATGTTATTTTCATATGTAAGTGTACGCATTCCATTTTGTTTTAATAAGAAAGTATATGAAATGAAGCAGACTACACATCAGATCTGAATAACTACTGGAATGTTTACTAATCCAATACAAGTAGAAAATGTTGAGTCATAATATTGTAATAAAATCTTTACTGTGTACAAACCTTAAATTCCTTGCTATTATGAACAATGTAAGGAAGATTTTTAAAGAACTAAATGCTTATTATGTACAATATATTTTTACAATGAGGCACTTGATTATACACTGCTAGGGATTAGTTCCAATATTGAGAGGGGTATTCAATATGAAACGTTAACGTCACTGCCGAAGTTAACGTTTCATATCGGAGTTTTTACCTGCGTTAAAGTTTGGTGCGCGCTCCCGCTTATCCCCGTATTCAATATAAAATTAACGAAAACGGGAAACTCCGAAGTTGGATTTGCGTAAAGTTACGAATTTTTCCTTAAAATAATTGTAAGACCCCCCTAAAGTTGTAAAAACATGGGGAACACTATGGGTACCCCCGTTTTAGCCTTTAATTGAAAGTCGGGGATTTAAATAGCCGCAGCAGGTGTTTTTTTCCCGACATTGAAGAAGTGTTGCAGAAGAGCACTTAGGTTATTTTTTTCATTTTTTTTAAGTGGTCCCATCAAATTTGGGGTACATGAAAATGGGTACTAGCATATTTTGATGTCCCTAAAGTAAGTTCTTAAAAATTCTGCATTTGTGCACCTGCCGCTATAATTCTATTCTTCAAAACACCTGCCGCATACTTGCAGAATAGCCCTGAACCTATTTCCCTATTGTTAAACAATTTTTTCCCATTTTTTTTTTCACCCCAATTTTTAAATTAATTTTTTGACACAGTTCTTTTTTAAATGTCAGTCCCTAAACCCCAATTCTGCACTTTTTTTCGACACCTATTCAATGGTGAAAAGTTATCCCCGTTATTTATCAAAGACTTTTCAAAACTGCGATAAGTCTTTGATATTGAATATAGTGTAAAAGTCAAACCTGCGATAATGATGTCATAGCTCCGATATTAACGCAAAAACGATGTTATCGCACCCATATTGAATACCCCTGTGAGTGTTCCAAATAGTGATACAGATCATATAGTTCAGACATATTAGAAATGTTAGTTACTACCATGATATTTGGGTTTGATGCTATTTTCTTGTTACCAGATGATCTTTATTACCTATGAGGAAAGTATGCTTACAAATTATTGCCAATTAATTCAGAAGATATTTCCTTTTAGGCAAACTGATACTACAGTTTTATGTTATAACTCATAATAATTTGTGATAAGTTCTTTTGCAGGATGCCAGATGTTTTACAAGAGATATTGATCCAGTGAATAAAAATACATTTCTCTGATTGATACTTCAGTGAGACATCATGTTGGAAACAACTTTGCTAACATCCTTACGTATGATAATTGGGGATATTGAATAATCAACATGAAATTATTGAACTGGACAAATTTATTGACAATGATACTGGGCTTTATATGATAAGACATTCATATATGTTGGACATTTATTAAAAATATTCCAGAATGAACTATTACTACAACACCGCCATAATTGATTGCTTAATTATATAGACTGGAGAATATTGTTGAACTTTTTATACAAATCTTGAATTTCACTGTTGAAGTTATTTGACCAGTGATACTACAGATGAAGAAGCCATTATTATCAATTGCATAAATGAGGCTTATACTATAAAAGAAGAATTTCTATGAATACATTATGATAAATACTCTAAAGTGATTTATGATGATCATGATTAGATACTAAGTTTTGATTTTCAGGTTTAGAAATGTTTTTTAACATATTTTATGTACAGACAAAGTTTATTCTTGAAATCTTAATCCTGATTTTTTTTGTAGCTGGCCTATGCTGTATTCAGATGGCTACTTTAAAAATGAAAACATACAAGAAATGGAGATGAGATATAGCACATGTAATTAATGTGCTTATCTAAGGGTGGAGCTGTCGAAGACTAATTTACATAATTCCATATTTACATATGCTTTATGCTGTATAATGAAGCAGCTCATGAGACATAATAGGGCATTGGTACGTCCATTTTGTTTCTCTGTCCAAACTCACATTTAAATGGAAATTAGTGTGTATCTTTAAGGCCGCTCCCAAGGAAAACTGTTTATCTAACACAGTGAACGAGACCTTGTCCATTTATGTATGCTTGTGATGAGAAAAATATTCAGACTAAATATGGGGATACAGCAAGCAATGAGTATCTCTCAAAGGAATTCAGTTTCGATTCTTATTGCAAAGGAGGAGCTAGCAAGAACAAGCTTTGTCTATCTGATAATGTTAGTGGGTGTATAAGGGGCGTATAATCTGAATATTGTAATAATGTATAAGTACTGTGTGATAATGTCAATCGGGGTTGTTTTTTTACTGCAGCAACCCTGGGAGAATATGTCCCAGTTAAAAGGGCAATCTATTTATTTAATTAATTAATAAAATGACAAATTCTTAAGTATACTGGATTGGAGAATATTACTTATTATGAAACAACACCTGGTTAAAGGTAACTTAAACATGATACATCCATGCCTTAGCTCAATTAATAAATTACATTTCCGATATGTACGAGGGCATCTTCAGGTACATTGCTAAAGAAATACAGGCTTTTAAAAGAATTAATCCAATATAGAATGGCAATGAATTACCTAATGTCTGTGATTGGTGGATATTGTATCACTTTAGAGACAAATTTTGAGACAAAATGTTATATATACATTACAAATGAAGCAGATGATCCTAAAGAGGTAATAGAAATGGATGAGATATTACAAATTAAATGAGATTATAGGAGAACTCACAATACTTTATTGACACAAGTGGGAGAAGACATAGCAGGGTGGTTTTCCTGGAAGGACCATGCAAAATGGGAAGACTTCTGCTGATAATATTAGCAATCATACTGGTTATACATATATTTTCCAAAACTATACGTCTCATTCAGTGGTGTAACTAGGGTATTTGGAGCCCAGGGCAAATGTGAAAAGGGAGCCCCCCCTCCCTAACATCCCGATATGTGCGGAAAAAATGGGCGTGGTCACTTAAAAATGGGGCGTGTCAGCATGACACACCCCTTTATTTTCACACTGAACATTCCTATCCATATGCACCTTAACCCCAGTAGTACCCCTTATCCAGTACCCCCAGTATGCAGTTGTGGTCCCTCTTATGCAGGCCCATAGTAGTGCCCCTTATACAGTATCCCCAGTAGTGGTCCCCCTTATACAGCCCCCAATTAGTTCCCCTTACTCAGTGCCCCCAGTAGTGGTCCCCCCAAATGCAGTGCCCTATGTAGTGTTCCCCCTTATGCAGTGCCCCCAGTAGCAGTCCCCACAATGCAGTGCACCCAGTAGTGGTATCCCCTTATGCAGTGCCCTTTATATAGTGCCCCCAGTAGTAGTCCCCCCCATGCAGTGCCCTTTAAATAGTGCCCCCAGCAGTAGTCCCCCATGCAGTTTTCCCAGTAGTGGTCCCCCTTATGCAGGCACCCAGTAGTGATCCCCCCCTATCTAGTGCCCCCTGTAGTGGTCCCCGGAGTGCCCCTAGCAGTAAGCCCCTTATATAGTGCCCCCAGCAGTAGTCCCCCCCTCCCATGCAGTGCCCCCAGTAGTGGTCCCCCTGATGCAGGCCCCCAGTAGTGACCCCCCCTATCCAGTGGTCCCTGTAGTGGTCCTTCCTGTTATTGCCCCCAGTTGTGGTCCCCCCAGTGCAGTGCCCCTAGTAGTAGGCCCCTTCCCCCCCAACTAGTGGTCCTAAGTTGAGGTTCCCTCTCCCGATTAAGTGCCCCCTGTAATAGCCCCCCCAGTAGAGGTCCTTCCAATAATGGTGCCCCCAGTAATAGCCCCCCCAGTAGAGGTCCTCCCAATAATGGTGCCCCCAATAGTAGCCACCAGCCCCCATTGTGCCCCCACCACCAGTAGAGGTCCCCCTAGTAGTAGCCACCCCCCGCGTTGTGCCCCCACCCCAGTAGAGGTCCCCCCAGTAGTAGCCACCCCCTTCCCCCTTCCCCTCTCCCCCATTGTGCCCCCAGTAGTGCTGACAGGTTTTAAAAAATATATATATAAAAACATACTTACCTGAATCCACGCTGCTGCTCCGGACCGCGACACCACTCCCGCCGCCGCTGCCAGTCCTCCCGGGCTGGCGCACTCAGCATAATTGGAGAGACTTTCATGATGTCACATGATGTCTGTCCCATTACCCACTGCAGGAGCCGGACGGAAGTCCGGCTCTTGCAGTGGGTGCTGCAGCAGTCAATGAGAGTCTATCTGACTCTCATTGGCTGCTGTTTAACACACACATCGCCGCCAGCACTGGCGGCGATGCGTGTGTTATGCACAGCCTGAGCCCGCCTCCTAGCGCTATTGGGCAAGCGCTCAGGGGGAGGGAGCGGGCTCAGGTGTGCAACACAGGACTGGCACTGGAAGCCTAGCGCCGGTCCTGTGTAAATGTGTAGCGCTGACCGCACTCATTGCGGTCGGTGCTACACTGGCTAACTAGGGCGGGTGGGCCGGTACCGTGGCCGGCGGCGCCCCCCCGCACCACCGGTCCAACGGCGCACAGGGCACGCACCCCGCTCACCCTGCCCTAGTTACACCACTGGTCTCATTATAAGCTATGCTAAAAATATGTTCAAAAAGAATAATAATGAAATCAATCACTCTGGTATAGAAATGTCTACAGTATGATCCCAAATTGGAATTATAAAAGGGTGATAGTTTATTGGACTATAAAAGAGTGGGCTGTCAAAGTCAAATTATAAAGTACAATAAGAAACAACAATTTCTGTACATTTTTAAGTTTCATTATCTGTGTAGCTTTGCATCTTTATAATTTCACATAACTGTATGATCATGTTTAAGATTATTTTAATCAGCATGTGATGACAAGTATTGTTTTACGTAAAAACTACGTATCTAAAATAGTTTCAATGTAATAATATAGATGTAGTGTTTTAAATCCATGTATTAATAATTTAGTTTTGGAATGTTTATACAGCCCACACTCATGGAACCAGTCAGTGCTAACCGACTCCTTTACAACTGTATATCAATACTGGGAGAACAAAGATAATTCAAAGCTGAGACACCTTTGCAAGTGCCCTAGGTGTTAACAAATACCTGCTACTTGGACAATGTGAATATCTCTGGCCAATCTGATGTTGAGTAAATCTAGGGCCTGATTCAGTTTCAGACGGAATTTAAAAGCTGCTCGCAAGCAGCTTTGCAATTCTGTCTGTACTGATATAGTAATGCAGCAGGAGGCATTATGCCTCCTGCTGCATTACGAATCCGAGCTGCATTGTCCTATGCAGCATCGGATAATCTGTGGAACATTGGCCAGCTAAGGTGACCCATGGGGTCATGTAGCCAGCTGCCGCAGTTGAGAGGAAGAAGCAAGGAAATCTCCATCAGCCGACGGAGATCCTGGTGGTGACACACCTCCGTTTCAGGAAATAGAGGGCATCGCTGCCCCCTCTCTGCCCACAAATGTCAGCAGATTGTAAACCACTGACAGACTGCTGCCAGTCTCTGTGATGGATTGCAGACCCATTCTGCACATGCGCAGAATGGGTCTTGCACCTGCACTGCTGAATAAAGCCCCTAGGTCACTACCTTCAAACAATAACTCCATTACTTGTGGACTCTAACTGTTATCCTATAAATTATATTGCACTGGCTGTTGGAGGTCAGAGCATTCAGGACTGTAGACTTGCATTTATATAAGTCACACATGAGCATGTGTTACTAGTGGTACTTTGTATTTTTTTATTTCTTAATCCTCATTGGATGTTGGAACTTCACGTTTGCAGCGCGAACTTCTCAATTATTTTAGTTTAATATGCCGGAGTAGTCCTGCCCCATGCTTGGGTCAAAGGAACATGTGCTCCACCAATTGAGATTCATAACAACCATAGGGTACTGCTGCAGGATGCAGCTGATGTAAGCTGTATCACCAACCATTGCCTCTTCTCTAATGCGGTTCTCTCAAAATCCATAAAACCTGCACTACTTTCTGGGTAATCTGACGCTGGCATGAACTTGGTGGAAGATAGAGTGTTAGCTGCTGTAATTTAAGATGCTACAAAATAACCAGCATATTTTAATGCACAGTCATGCTAATGGAAAAACATCTAGCATTAGTGCTTTGATGAGCTAAACCAGTGTTTCGCAAACTTTCTTTATTGTGCCCGAGAGTATGAGTATTTTTTTCATGCTACTGCTAGGCAAAGGTTTCTTATTGAGAAATTTAGCAAAAATTATTAAATTAAGTCAATTTGACTTACCTGAGTTCCTTGGGTTCAGTTAAGTGGTGATATAGGACAGGGTTGTTCTTTGTTTTTCCACATATTTTATGATTGGCAGCCACCAGAATTGGTTTTACCTATCACATTGACCATAACTAAATTGATTTGGTTCTGGACTACCAAATCATGGAACCTCTGTTGGTGCCCTTATACAACCATGGGTGCCATGGCACCAAGTTTGGGAACCACTGGGCTAAAGAGAAGACTTCAGGGGCATCTGTGCAGACTCTTTCTGTGACCGTGGCAGATTTTTCATTTATTGTGTCTAATGAGCATGGATTGAAAAACTGAATACTTGGTTCAAAATACATAGCTGCAAACTATTCAACCCCCCCAGAACATTGGTCTGTATGACACACAGTCTGTGTATTTTATTGGGAACTTTGATTTTTTTTTTTAAAAGAAATACTGAAAAATTACACTTGCTGACTAGTACTTGGTAGAACCATCTTTAGTTGCCTTAAGTTTGTTATGCTAAGTTGCTGCCAGATTTGCATACTGTTTGGCAATCACTTTTGCCCTTACTTCCTTTCAGAATTGCCCCATTTAGGATCCAACTGGATTATGGGCCTGATTCAGAGATGTATGCTAATGTGATCACAACTGAGATTTCTCAAGGATTGCAATTGTAAAAATATGGTAGTGACTCATTTTCTGCCCAGTGCTTAGAGACGTACATTGAAAGAATCTCACATCCGCTGCTCAGGCACAAATCCAGAAACATTGGAAACATCAAATGCAGATCAGATGGCCATCAGCCTTCTGAGTAAAGTCTAACATGCTGCAGACAGAGCACATCTCCAGACATGGAGAGGGCTTTCCTGCTGTGAGCAAGGACACAGTGGCTAAGGTATGCAAACCTGCCTTATACTAACCACCCCCTATTACCTTCCCCAAATGCTGACTACCTGTCAATTACTGTGCAAGTAAATCCTCATTCGAGCATAATCGCAATTCAATAGATGTGCATGAGCAGTGCAGTTTACATGCATGCACAAGGGCAAACAATTGCTCAATCTGCATAAATATCGGCATTGCATCCAAATCTGAATCAGGCCTATGCTTGTGGACTGCAAGTTTCAAATAATGCCACATATTCTCAATTAGATTGAGATCTGGATTTACAGTATCTCCCTGTATTTTGCACCATCCATTGGTCCTTCAATTTTAACAAGATTATCAGTCCCTGCTAAGGAAAAGCATTCTCATAACATGATTCTGCCATGCACTGTTCACTATTGGGAAGGTGTTTGCTGAGGAATAGGTAGTTTTAGGTTAGTGCTACACATAGATTTTAAATTGGTGTAAAAATCTTAATTTTTGTCTCAGATGACCACAAAATCTTATCTCATAGTTTGACTGGGTCACTTTCTCCTTTTCTGGTAAACTCCAGATATGCGTTAATGTGGATTTTCTTCAGTATAGCCATCTTCCCATACAGGCCTATTGTATGCAGAGTTCTTGATATGATTGACTGTTGCACCTTCACTCCAGTCTCAGGGCCTGATTAAGGCTAGTACATAAACCCAATGGTTCATGTACTAACCCGATGGTGGGTGACCTGCACATGCACAGGACCCATTCTGTGCATGTGCAGAATGAGTCCTGCAATCACACAGGCTGCGGCTGTTTGTGAGCAAGGAGGGGGTGGCACCAGGCAGCATTCCTGGAAACATGGTTGCGTATGCCCCATTTCCTGGGTGTGCCAAGGCCAGTGTCTGTATCATAGGACGCAAATTTCCTGGACTCACAAGCAGCCAGGAGCTAGTAACCTGCAGCTTAAGCAGCCTGGCCAAAGAAGCTACCATTGCGACCATGCGAGGCATCATCAATGGATTCTGCACTTGGATCACATATACCAGCAGGTGTCTATTTCCTACAGACACCTCCTGTTGCACTTGCATTTAGTTTCAATGTAATTTGAATTACGGGGTCTTACATTCATAATTGCTAATATATTTTGTTGATTAACTGGTAGAGGCTAAACGAAAAGCCAATCATTAGAGCAATATGTTTAATTTCTACAAACTCTATAGAAAATAATGAATAATAAGTTTGAAAATGTCCTTTAACATCCTGTTGGTTGCAATATAAATACTGACTGGAACAAAGCGTGTGAGGCCCAATTGTAATACTGACAAATCTATGGACTTTTTAAAGGAATTAATACTTTTGCAACCCACTGTATAGTAACAGTTGCAGATAGCATGGTTGGTTTAGTGGCTAGTGTAGCTAACAGCACCTCACAATAAACAAAACAAGCCACAGATTCATTATCACAACATTTTCATGTGTGTGATGCAGTACACTAGGAACCCCAACTGCATTAATGAAAACATTCTGAAGTCTTTTACGTGAGAGTAGACAATACGGATGCCGGAAGACAGATGATTGAAATGCAAATGCCTGCAGGTAACTAATGTAACCCTTCCCTAACCCTACCCCTAACCCTCCTTTCCTGCAGCCTAACCCTCGGTACTCCATTCTAACCATAACCCTCCCCTCCTACAGCCTAACCCCTACCACAGCCCACATCCCCTCCCACAACCGAATCCTAACCTTCCCGCTCGAGCTTACCCTAACCCCAGCCCTAAACCTAACCCTAACTCCTTATACATATCTTCGGTATCACAGCTGCCATAATTCTGCAGCCTTATTGGGATTTCAGCCCGGGCTTGTGATCACCGGATTTGTGGATGCTGGGATGTCAACTATATCCCATAAGAAACACATGTAGAGCATGGAAAAGACTTATAAAAGTTATAATTTGTCTGTGCCAGTTTTGTTTAAAATCCAAATCTTCCATGGCATTTAAATAATATGATTTTCTTAGAAGATTAAGAGTATTTTTTTTTCAAATAAATAAAAGAAATACATGCTTGATAAAGTAACACACAAAAAAATAAACAGAGACTAGTAATAACTTAGAATAAAAAAAGTTGAAAAATTTAAGAAAACATTAGAAAGACCGGTGTAAAATATGTTGACGTCCAGGATGTCAACATTCTGTTGACAACAGAATGTTGGCATGTTATGAATTTAAACATTCAGAATGTAAACTTAACAGGAAGTTAACATGTAAAAGGTCAACATTCACAATGTCAAAATTGACATATTAACCATAACCATAACCGCAGCCTAACCCTAAGTCTAAACTTTAACCCTAATTCAACCCACAATTTTGGTATGCATTTTAATTTCAGCTTCCCAGAAATGTACAAGGAAGAATGACATCAATAACAAAAATGTAAAGGAGTATATGTTTATTATATTTGTTGAAAGCCATATATCTTCCATAAAAACATGGTCATGTAAAAGGACGGAGGAAAGTTAGCAACTGTTTCCAAATGTGAGTGATCATCATAAAAGGAAGAGGAATTGTCATAGCTGTACACTCTCAAAAAATGTGAAAAACAATCATTTAAATCAATAAAGATTTTGAGTCAATTTCTTTACTAAAGCAACCATACGCTCAGAGAAGAGAAGAAATATATGTATTATAATATACAAAAACCAGAGGACAGTGCTAAAAAACACTTTGTGTACCGCACCTGGGTGGTCAAGTGATTAAAGCACTGGACTTTAGATCCAATGGACTAATTTCCGCATGTGGTTGAACCCCACTTCTTGCATGGTTTTTAATTTCAATTTCCTAAAAATGTACATCAAAGAATGTCTTCAATTAAGGCAATGTAAAGGTGTATATGATTACATTTCCATCACAAAAGCAAGAACAATAGCTGTACACTATAAAAAATGGTGAATAGAAACAATTTCAGTAATTTAAAAGTTGACAATGCACATAGGAAAATCATGAACATTCCAATAGTGCTTATCATGAAAAACACTTTTGCTAATGCACCAGGATGGCCGAGTGGTTAATGTGTTGGATTGAAGATCCAAAGGATTCATATCCACATGAGTTTGAAACCCACTTCTGGTATGGTTTTTCATTTCAGTTTCCAAGAAATGTACAGTAAAGAATGTCATGAATAAGGAAAAAAATTGTTGACAGTCATAAACATGGTCATGTGAAAAGACAGAAAAAGCAACTATTCCCATCATTATAGCTGTACTTTTTAAAAAACAGTTAATACCAACAATTTCAGTAATTTAAAAGTTGACAATGCACATAAAAAAACATGTTAATTCCAATAGTACTTGTCATAAAAAACATTTTAACTACTGCACCAGGAAGGCCATACCAAACATACTTTCAGAGATGAGAAGAAATATAGGTATTATAATATACAAAAATCAGAGCTATGTAGTTATTTAGACTCATAGCAGTATAATGATTAAAGACAAGTTAACAATGCATATTGAAAAAAAACATTAACATTCCAATAGTGCTGACCATGAAAATTCCTCGGTTATGCACCATGATGGGGAAGTGGTTAAGGTGTTGGACTTAAGATTCAATGGATTTATATCTGCATGGGTTCAAACACCACTTCTGGTATGGTTTTTAATTTCAGCTTCCAAGAAATGTACAATAAAGAATGTCATCAATTAGGGAAAAATAGTTGACAGCCATATATCCTCAACTAAAACATGGTCAAGTGAAAGAACAGAAAAAGTAACTATTTCCATCATAAAAGCCAGAGCAATCCAAATAGATGTACACATTATAAATGGTCAATATCAACAATTTCAGTAATTTAAAAATTGACAATGCACAATGAAAAAATATGAACATTCCAATAGTGCATATCCTAAAAAAACATATTGGTTACCACACCAGGATAGCCGAGTTGTTAATGTGTTGGACTTAAGATCCAGTTTATTTATATCCGCATGGGTTCAAACCCGACTTCTGGCCTGGTTTTTAATTTCAGCTTCCAAGAAATGTACAAAAAAGAATGTCATCAATTAGGGAAAAGTAAAGTTGACAGCCGTATATAGTCAACAAAAACATGGTCATGTGAAAGGAAAAAAATAGAAAGTAAACAAATATTTCCATCATAAAAGCAAGAGCAATCATTATAGCTGTACACTTTAAAAAATGGTGAATACCAACAATTTCAGTAATTTCAAAATTGACAATCAACATAGAAAAAAAAAAAAATTCCACTAGTACTTGTCATGAAAAACACTTTAACTGCACCAGGAAGGCCATACCAAACATACTTTCAGAGATGAGAAATAAAGGTTTTATAATTTACAAAATTGAGAGCTATGTAGTAATTTAGACTCATAGCAGTATAATGATTAAAGACAAGTTAACAGAGCATATTGTAAATAACATGAACATTCCAATAGTGCTTATCTAGAAAAACTCTTTGGTTACCGCAGCAAAATGAGCAAATGGTTAAGGTATTGGACTTTACATCCATTGGATTTCTATGCACATGGTTTCTAATCCCACTTCTCATATGGTTTTTTAATTTCAGCTTCCAAGAAAAGTACAATAAAGAATGTCATCAATTTGGGAAAAATAGTTGATAGCCATATATCCTCGACAAATACAGGGTAATGTGAAAGGACAGAAAAAGTAACTATTTCCATCATAAAAGCAAGAGCAATCGTTTTAGCTGTACACTTTAAAAATGGTGAATACCAACAAATTCAGTAATTTAAAAATTGACAATCCACATAGAAAAAAACATGAACATTCCATCAGTACTTGTCATGAAAAACACTTTAACTACTGCAGCAGGAAGGTCATACCAAACATACTTTCAGAGATGAGAAGAAATATAGGTATTATAATATACAAAAATCTAAGCTATGTAGTAATTTAGACTCATAGCAGTATAATGAATGAAGGCAAGTTATCAATGTATATTGAAAAAAACATGAACATTCCAAAAGGGCTTATTATGAAAAACACTTTAGCTACAGCAAAAGGATGGCTGAGTGGTTAAGGCGTTGGACTTAAGATCCAATGGATTTATATTCGCGTGGTATTGAACCCCACTTTTGGTATGGTTTTTAATTTGAGCTTCCAAGAAATGTACAATAAAGAAAGTCATCAATTAGGGAAATATAAAGTTGACAGCCATAAATCCTCAAAAAAAACATGGCCATGGGAAGGGACAGAAAGAGCAATTATGTCAATTATAAAATCAAGAGCAATCCTTATAGCTGTACACTTTAAAAAATGGTGAATACAAACAATTTCAGTAATGTAAAAATTGACGATCCACATAGAAAAAACATGAACATTCCAATAGTACTTCTCAAAAAAACACTGTAACTACTGCAACAGGAAGCCCATACCAAAACATACTTTTAGAGAGGAGAAGATATATAGGTATTCTAATATACAAAAAAACAAGCTATGTAGTAATTTATACTCATAGAAGTATAATGATTGAAGACAAGTTAACAATGCATATTGAAAAAAATATAAACATTCCAAAAGTGCTTATCATGAAAAACATTTTGGCTACCGCTCCAGGATGGCAGAGTGGTTAAGGCATTAGATTTAAGATCCACAGGATTTATATCTGTGTGGGTTTGAACCCCATTTCTGGTATGGTTTTTAATATCAGCTTTCCAAGAAATGTACAATAAAGAATGTCATCAATTAGGGAAATGTAAAGTTGATAGCCATATATCCTCAACAAAAACATTGTCATGTGAAAGGACAGAAAAAGAAAGTAAGCAACTATTTCCATCATAAAAGCAAGAAAAATCATTACAGCTACACACATTAAAAAATGGTGGATACCAAAAATTTCAGTAATTTTAAAATTGACAATCCACATAGAAAAAAACATGAACATTCCAGTAGTACTTGCATGAAAAACACATTAACTACTGCAGCAGGAAGTTCATAGCAAACATACTTTCATAGATGAGAAAAAACATAGGTACTCTAATATACAAAACTCAGAGCTATGTAGTCATTTAGACTCAAAGCTGTATAATGATTAAAGACTCGTTGACAATGCATATTGAAAAAAACATGAACATTCCAATAGTGCTTATCATGATAAACTTTTTGGCTAGCGCACCAGAATGGCCGAGTGGTTAAGGCATTGGAAAAAAGATACAATGGATTTATATCCGCGTGGGTCTGAACCCCACTCCTGGTATTGTTTTTAATTTCAGCTTCCAAGAAATGTACAATAAAGAATGTCATCAATTAGGGAAAAATAACTGACAGCCATATATCCTCGATGAAAACATGGTTATGTGAAAACACATAAAATGCAATTATTTCCATTATAAAATCAAGAGCAATCTGTATAGCTGTACACATTAAAAATGTTTAATACCTACAAATTCAGTAATTTAAAATTGACAATGCACATAGAAAAAAATATGAACATTCCAATAGTGCTTATCATGATAAACTCTTTGGCTACCGCACCAGGATGGATGAGTGGTTAATGCATTGGAATGAAGATCTAAAGTATTTATATCCATGTGGGTTCGAACGCCACTTCTGGTATGGTTTTTTGTTTCAGCTTCCAAGAAATGTAAAATAGAGAATGTCATCAATTAGGGAAAAATAAAGTTGACAGCCATATGTCCTCATCAAAAACATGGTCATGTGAAAGGACAGAAAAAGCAACTATTTCCATCACAAAATGAAGAGCAATCATTATAGCTGCTCACATTAAAAATATTTAATACCTACAATTCCAGTCATTTAAAATTGACAATGCACCTAGAAAAAAATATGAACATTTCAAGAGTGCTTATCATCACAAACTCTTTGACTACCGCACCAGGATGGACGAGTGGTTAATGCATTGGACTTAAGATCCAATGGATTTATATCCTCGTGGGTTCGAACCCCACTTCTGGTATAGTTTTTTATTTCAGCTTCCAAGAATTGTACAATAAAGAATGTCATCAATTACGGATAAATAAAAGACAGCCATATAGCCTCAATAAAAACATGGCTATGTGAAAGGGCAGAAAAAGCAGCTCTTTTCATCTTAAAATCAAAAGCATTTGTTATAGCTGAACATATTAAAATGTTTAATACCTACAATTTCAGTAAGGTAAAATTGACAATGCACATAGAAATAAATATGAACATTTCAATAGTGCTTATCATCATAAAATCTTTGGCTACCGCTCCAGGATGGCAGAGTGGTTAAGGCATTGGAATTAAGATCCAATGGATTTATATACGTGTGGTTTCAAACCCCACTTCTGGTATGGTGAATATAAACAATGTAAATGGTGAATACAAACAATTTCAGTAGTTTAAAACATGACAATCCACATAGAAAAAAACATGAACATTCCATCAGTACTTGTCATGAAAAACACTTTAACTACTGCAGCAGGAAGTTCATACCAAACATACTTTCAGAGATGAGAAGCAATATAGGTATTCTAATATACAAAAATCAGAGCTATGTAGTTATTTAGACTCAAAGCTGTATAATGATTAAAGACAAGTTAACAGTGCATATTGAAAAAAAGATGAACATTTCAATAGGGCTTATCTTGATAAACTCTTTGGCTACTGCACCAGGATGGCAGAGTGGTGAAGCTGTTGGACTTAAAATCCAATGGATTTATATCCACGTGGGATCTAACCCCTCTCCTGGTATGGTTTTTAATTTTAGCTTCCAAGAAATGTACAATAAAGAATGTCATCAATTAGGGAAATATAAAGTTCACAGCCATATATCCTCGACAAAAACATGGTTATGTGAAAAGGCAGAAAAAGCAACTATTTCCATCATAAAATCAAGAGCAATCATTAAAGTTGTACACATTAAAAATGTTTAATACCTACAATTTCAGTAATTTAAAACTGACAATGCACCTTGAAAAAAATATGAACATTTCAATAGTGCTTATCATGATAAACTCTTTGGCTCCTGCACAAGGATGGCCGAGTGGTTAAGGCGTTGGATGTAAGATCCAATGGATTTATATACGTGAGGGTTCCAACCTCCTGGTATGGTTTTTAATTTCAGCTTCTAAGAAATGTACAATAAAGAATGTTATCAATTAGGAAAATATAAAATTGACAGCCATATATCCTCGACAAGAACATAGTCGTGTGAAATTACAGAGAAAGTAACTATTTCTATTATAAAATCAAGAGCAATCGTTATAGTTGTACACATTAAAAATGTTTAATACCTACAATTTCAGTATTTTAAAACTGACAATGCACATAGAAAAAAATATGAACATTTCAATAGTGCTTATCATCATAAACTCTTTAGCTGCTGCAGCAGGATGGCCGAGTGGTTAAGGCGTTGGACTTAAAATCCAATGGAATTATGTCCTTGTGGGTTTGAACCCCACTTCTGGTATGCTTTTTTATTTCAGCTTCCAAGAAATGTACAATAAAGAATGTCATCAATTAGGGAAATATAAAGTTGACAGCCATATATCCTCGACAAAAACATGGTTATGTGAAAGAACAGAAAAAGCAGCTATTTCCATCATAAAATCAAGAGCAATCGTTATAGTTGTACACATTAAAAATGTTTAATACCTAAAATTTCAGTAATTTAAAACTGGCAATGCACATAGAAAAAAATATGAACATTTCAGTAGTACTTATCATCATAAACTTTTTAGCAACCGCACCAGAATGGCCGAGTGGTTATGGCATTGGAATTAAGAGCCAATGGATTTATATCCATTTGAGTTCAAACCCCACTTCAGGTATCGTTTTTAATTTCAGCTTCCAAGAAATGTACAGTAAAGAATGTCATCAATTAGGGAAATATAAAGTTGAGAGCCATATATCCTCGACAAAAACATGGTTATGTGAATGGGCAGAAAAAGCAGCTATTTCCATCATTATAGCTGTACTTTTTAAAAAACAGTTAATACCAACAATTTCAGTAATTTAAAAGTTGACAATGCACATAAAAAAACATGTTAATTCCAATAGTACTTGTCATAAAAAACATTTTAACTACTGCACCAGGAAGGCCATACCAAACATACTTTCAGAGATGAGAAGAAATATAGGTATTATAATATACAAAAATCAGAGCTATGTAGTTATTTAGACTCATAGCAGTATAATGATTAAAGACAAGTTAACAATGCATATTGAAAAAAAACATTAACATTCCAATAGTGCTGACCATGAAAATTCCTCGGTTATGCACCAGGATGGGGAAGTGGTTAAGGTGTTGGACTTAAGATTCAATGGATTTATATCTGCATGGGTTCAAACACCACTTCTGGTATGGTTTTTAATTTCAGCTTCCAAGAAATGTACAATAAAGAATGTCATCAATTAGGGAAAAATAGTTGACAGCCATATATCCTCAACTAAAACATGGTCAAGTGAAAGAACAGAAAAAGTAACTATTTCCATCATAAAAGCCAGAGCAATCCCTATAGATGTACACATTATAAATGGTCAATATCAACAATTTCAGTAATTTAAAAATTGACAATGCACAATGAAAAAATATGAACATTCCAATAGTGCATATCCTAAAAAAACATATTGGTTACCACACCAGGATAGCCGAGTTGTTAATGTGTTGGACTTAAGATCCAGTTTATTTATATCCGCATGGGTTCAAACCCGACTTCTGGCCTGGTTTTTAATTTCAGCTTCCAAGAAAAGTACAATAAAGAATGTCATCAATTTGGGAAAAATAGTTGATAGCCATATATCCTCGACAAACACAGGGTAATGTGAAAGGACAGAAAAAGTAACTATTTCCATCATAAAAGCAAGAGCAATCGTTTTAGCTGTACACTTTAAAAAATGGTGAATACCAACAATTTCAGTAATTTAAAAATTGACAATCCACATAGAAAAAAACATGAACATTCCATCAGTACTTGTCATGAAAAACACTTTAACTACTGCAGCAGGAAGGTCATACCAAACATACTTTCAGAGATGAGAAGAAATATAGGTATTATAATATACAAAAATCTAAGCTATGTAGTAATTTAGACTCATAGCAGTATAATGAATGAAGGCAAGTTATCAATGTATATTGAAAAAAACATGAACATTCCAAAAGGGCTTATTATGAAAAACACTTTAGCTACAGCAAAAGGATGGCTGAGTGGTTAAGGCGTTGGACTTAAGATCCAATGGATTTATATTCGCGTGGTATTGAACCCCACTTTTGGTATGGTTTTTAATTTGAGCTTCCAAGAAATGTACAATAAAGAAAGTCATCAATTAGGGAAATATAAAGTTGACAGCCATAAATCCTCAAAAAAAACATGGCCATGGGAAGGGACAGAAAGAGCAATTATGTCAATTATAAAATCAAGAGCAATCCTTATAGCTGTACACTTTAAAAAATGGTGAATACAAACAATTTCAGTAATGTAAAAATTGACGATCCACATAGAAAAAACATGAACATTCCAATAGTACTTCTCAAAAAAACACTGTAACTACTGCAACAGGAAGCCCATACCAAAACATACTTTTAGAGAGGAGAAGATATATAGGTATTCTAATATACAAAAAAACAAGCTATGTAGTAATTTATACTCATAGAAGTATAATGATTGAAGACAAGTTAACAATGCATATTGAAAAAAATATAAACATTCCAAAAGTGCTTATCATGAAAAACATTTTGGCTACCGCTCCAGGATGGCAGAGTGGTTAAGGCATTAGATTTAAGATCCACAGGATTTATATCTGTGTGGGTTTGAACCCCATTTCTGGTATGGTTTTTAATATCAGCTTTCCAAGAAATGTACAATAAAGAATGTCATCAATTAGGGAAATGTAAAGTTGATAGCCATATATCCTCAACAAAAACATTGTCATGTGAAAGGACAGAAAAAGAAAGTAAGCAACTATTTCCATCATAAAAGCAAGAAAAATCGTTACAGCTACACACATTAAAAAATGGTGGATACCAAAAATTTCAGTAATTTTAAAATTGACAATCCACATAGAAAAAAACATGAACATTCCAGTAGTACTTGCATGAAAAACACATTAACTACTGCAGCAGGAAGTTCATAGCAAACATACTTTCATAGATGAGAAAAAACATAGGTACTCTAATATACAAAACTCAGAGGTATGTAGTCATTTAGACTCAAAGCTGTATAATGATTAAAGACTCGTTGACAATGCATATTGAAAAAAACATGAACATTCCAATAGTGCTTATCATGATAAACTTTTTGGCTAGCGCACCAGAATGGCTGAGTGGTTAAGGCATTGGAAAAAAGATACAATGGATTTATATCCGCGTGGGTCTGAACCCCACTCCTGGTATTGTTTTTAATTTCAGCTTCCAAGAAATGTACAATAAAGAATGTCATCAATTAGGGAAAAATAACTGACAGCCATATATCCTCGATGAAAACATGGTTATGTGAAAACACATAAAATGCAATTATTTCCATTATAAAATCAAGAGCAATCTGTATAGCTGTACACATTAAAAATGTTTAATACCTACAAATTCAGTAATTTAAAATTGACAATGCACATAGAAAAAAATATGAACATTCCAATAGTGCTTATCATGATAAACTCTTTGGCTACCGCACCAGGATGGATGAGTGGTTAATGCATTGGAATGAAGATCTAAAGTATTTATATCCATGTGGGTTCGAACGCCACTTCTGGTATGGTTTTTTGTTTCAGATTCCAAGAAATGTAAAATAGAGAATGTCATCAATTAGGGAAAAATAAAGTTGACAGCCATATGTCCTCATCAAAAACATGGTCATGTGAAAGGACAGAAAAAGCAACTATTTCCATCACAAAATGAAGAGCAATCATTATAGCTGCTCACATTAAAAATATTTAATACCTACAATTCCAGTCATTTAAAATTGACAATGCACCTAGAAAAAAATATGAACATTTCAAGAGTGCTTATCATCACAAACTCTTTGACTACCGCACCAGGATGGACGAGTGGTTAATGCATTGGACTTAAGATCCAATGGATTTATATCCTCGTGGGTTCGAACCCCACTTCTGGTATAGTTTTTTATTTCAGCTTCCAAGAATTGTACAATAAAGAATGTCATCAATTACGGATAAATAAAAGACAGCCATATAGCCTCAATAAAAACATGGCTATGTGAAAGGGCAGAAAAAGCAGCTCTTTTCATCTTAAAATCAAAAGCATTTGTTATAGCTGAACATATTAAAATGTTTAATACCTACAATTTCAGTAAGGTAAAATTGACAATGCACATAGAAATAAATATGAACATTTCAATAGTGCTTATCATCATAAAATCTTTGGCTACCGCTCCAGGATGGCAGAGTGGTTAAGGCATTGGAATTAAGATCCAATGGATTTATATACGTGTGGTTTCAAACCCCACTTCTGGTATGGTGAATATAAACAATGTAAATGGTGAATACAAACAATTTCAGTAGTTTAAAAAATGACAATCCACATAGAAAAAAACATGAACATTCCATCAGTACTTGTCATGAAAAACACTTTAACTACTGCAGCAGGAAGTTCATACCAAACATACTTTCAGAGATGAGAAGCAATATAGGTATTCTAATATACAAAAATCAGAGCTATGTAGTTATTTAGACTCAAAGCTGTATAATGATTAAAGACAAGTTAACAGTGCATATTGAAAAAAAGATGAACATTTCAATAGGGCTTATCTTGATAAACTCTTTGGCTACTGCACCAGGATGGCAGAGTGGTGAAGCTGTTGGACTTAAAATCCAATGGATTTATATCCACGTGGGATCTAACCCCTCTCCTGGTATGGTTTTTAATTTTAGCTTCCAAGAAATGTACAATAAAGAATGTCATCAATTAGGGAAATATAACTGATAGCCATACATCCTCAATAAAAACATGGTTATGTGAAAGGAGAGAAAAAGCAGCTATTTCCATCATAAAATCAAGGGCAATCATTATAGTTGTACACATTAAAAATGTTTAATACCTACAATTTCAGTAATTTAAAATTGACAAGTCACATAGAAAAAAATATGAACATTTCAATAGCGCTTATCATCATAAACTCTTTGGCTACCGCACCAGTATGGCCGAGTGGTTAAGGCGTTGGACTTAATATCCAATGGATTTATATCCTCGTGGGGTCGAACCCCACTTCTGGTATAGTTTTTTTATTTCAGCTTCCAAGAAATGTACAATAAAGAATGTCATCAATTAGAGAAATATAAAGTTCACAGCAATATATCCTCGACAAAAACATGGTTATGTGAAAAGGCAGAAAAAGCAACTATTTCCATCATAAAATCAAGAGCAATCATTAAAGTTGTACACATTAAAAATGTTTAATACCTACAATTTCAGTAATTTAAAACTGACAATGCACCTTGAAAAAAATATGAACATTTCAATAGTGCTTATCATGATAAACTCTTTGGCTCCTGCACAAGGATGGCCGAGTGGTTAAGGCGTTGGATGTAAGATCCAATGGATTTATATACGTGAGGGTTCCAACCTCCTGGTATGGTTTTTAATTTCAGCTTCTAAGAAATGTACAATAAAGAATGTTATCAATTAGGAAAATATAAAATTGACAGCCATATATCCTCGACAAGAACATAGTCGTGTGAAATTACAGAGAAAGTAACTATTTCTATTATAAAATCAAGAGCAATCGTTATAGTTGTACACATTAAAAATGTTTAATACCTACAATTTCAGTATTTTAAAACTGACAATGCACATAGAAAAAAATATGAACATTTCAATAGTGCTTATCATCATAAACTCTTTAGCTGCTGCAGCAGGATGGCCGAGTGGTTAAGGCGTTGGACTTAAAATCCAATGGAATTATGTACTTGTGGGTTTGAACCCCACTTCTGGTATGCTTTTTTATTTCATCTTCTAAGAAATGTACAATAAAGAATGTCATCAATTAGGGAAATATAAAGTTCACAGCCATATATCCTCGACAAAAACATGGTTATGTGAAAAGGCAGAAAAAGCAACTATTTCCATCATAAAATCAAGAGCAATCATTAAAGTTGTACACATTAAAAATGTTTAATACCTACAATTTCAGTAATTTAAAACTGACAATGCACCTTGAAAAAAATATGAACATTTCAATAGTGCTTATCATGATAAACTCTTTGGCTCCTGCACAAGGATGGCCGAGTGGTTAAGGCGTTGGATGTAAGATCCAATGGATTTATATACGTGAGGGTTCCAACCTCCTGGTATGGTTTTTAATTTCAGCTTCTAAGAAATGTACAATAAAGAATGTTATCAATTAGGAAAATATAAAATTGACAGCCATATATCCTCGACAAGAACATAGTCGTGTGAAATTACAGAGAAAGTAACTATTTCTATTATAAAATCAAGAGCAATCGTTATAGTTGTACACATTAAAAATGTTTAATACCTACAATTTCAGTATTTTAAAACTGACAATGCACATAGAAAAAAATATGAACATTTCAATAGTGCTTATCATCATAAACTCTTTAGCTGCTGCAGCAGGATGGCCGAGTGGTTAAGGCGTTGGACTTAAAATCCAATGGAATTATGTCCTTGTGGGTTTGAACCCCACTTCTGGTATGCTTTTTTATTTCAGCTTCCAAGAAATGTACAATAAAGAATGTCATCAATTAGGGAAATATAAAGTTGACAGCCATATATCCTCGACAAAAACATGGTTATGTGAAAGAACAGAAAAAGCAGCTATTTCCATCATAAAATCAAGAGCAATCGTTATAGTTGTACACATTAAAAATGTTTAATACCTAAAATTTCAGTAATTTAAAACTGGCAATGCACATAGAAAAAAATATGAACATTTCAGTAGTACTTATCATCATAAACTTTTTAGCAACCGCACCAGAATGGCCGAGTGGTTATGGCATTGGAATTAAGAGCCAATGGATTTATATCCATTTGAGTTCAAACCCCACTTCAGGTATCGTTTTTAATTTCAGCTTCCAAGAAATGTACAGTAAAGAATGTCATCAATTAGGGAAATATAAAGTTGAGAGCCATATATCCTCGACAAAAACATGGTTATGTGAATGGGCAGAAAAAGCAGCTATTTCCATCATTATAGCTGTACTTTTTAAAAAACAGTTAATACCAACAATTTCAGTAATTTAAAAGTTGACAATGCACATAAAAAAACATGTTAATTCCAATAGTACTTGTCATAAAAAACATTTTAACTACTGCACCAGGAAGGCCATACCAAACATACTTTCAGAGATGAGAAGAAATATAGGTATTATAATATACAAAAATCAGAGCTATGTAGTTATTTAGACTCATAGCAGTATAATGATTAAAGACAAGTTAACAATGCATATTGAAAAAAAACATTAACATTCCAATAGTGCTGACCATGAAAATTCCTCGGTTATGCACCAGGATGGGGAAGTGGTTAAGGTGTTGGACTTAAGATTCAATGGATTTATATCTGCATGGGTTCAAACACCACTTCTGGTATGGTTTTTAATTTCAGCTTCCAAGAAATGTACAATAAAGAATGTCATCAATTAGGGAAAAATAGTTGACAGCCATATATCCTCAACTAAAACATGGTCAAGTGAAAGAACAGAAAAAGTAACTATTTCCATCATAAAAGCCAGAGCAATCCCTATAGATGTACACATTATAAATGGTCAATATCAACAATTTCAGTAATTTAAAAATTGACAATGCACAATGAAAAAATATGAACATTCCAATAGTGCATATCCTAAAAAAACATATTGGTTACCACACCAGGATAGCCGAGTTGTTAATGTGTTGGACTTAAGATCCAGTTTATTTATATCCGCATGGGTTCAAACCCGACTTCTGGCCTGGTTTTTAATTTCAGCTTCCAAGAAATGTACAAAAAAGAATGTCATCAATTAGGGAAAAGTAAAGTTGACAGCCGTATATAGTCAACAAAAACATGGTCATGTGAAAGGAAAGAAATAGAAAGTAAACAAATATTTCCATCATAAAAGCAAGAGCAATCATTATAGCTGTACACTTTAAAAAATGGTGAATACCAACAATTTCAGTAATTTCAAAATTGACAATCAACATAGAAAAAAAAAAAAATTCCACTTGTACTTGTCATGAAAAACACTTTAACTGCACCAGGAAGGCCATACCAAACATACTTTCAGAGATGAGAAATAAAGGTTTTATAATATACAAAAATGAGAGCTATGTAGTAATTTAGACTCATAGCAGTATAATGATTAAAGACAAGTTAACAGAGCATATTGTAAATAACATGAACATTCCAATAGTGCTTATCTAGAAAAACTCTTTGGTTACCGCAGCAAAATGGGCAAATGGTTAAGGTATTGGACTTTAGATCCATTGGATTTCTATGCACATGGTTTCTAATCCCACTTCTCATATGGTTTTTTAATTTCAGCTTCCAAGAAAAGTACAATAAAGAATGTCATCAATTTGGGAAAAATAGTTGATAGCCATATATCCTCGACAAACACAGGGTAATGTGAAAGGACAGAAAAAGTAACTATTTCCATCATAAAAGCAAGAGCAATCGTTTTAGCTGTACACTTTAAAAAATGGTGAATACCAACAATTTCAGTAATTTAAAAATTGACAATCCACATAGAAAAAAACATGAACATTCCATCAGTACTTGTCATGAAAAACACTTTAACTACTGCAGCAGGAAGGTCATACCAAACATACTTTCAGAGATGAGAAGAAATATAGGTATTATAATATACAAAAATCTAAGCTATGTAGTAATTTAGACTCATAGCAGTATAATGAATGAAGGCAAGTTATCAATGTATATTGAAAAAAACATGAACATTCCAAAAGGGCTTATTATGAAAAACACTTTAGCTACAGCAAAAGGATGGCTGAGTGGTTAAGGCGTTGGACTTAAGATCCAATGGATTTATATTCGCGTGGTATTGAACCCCACTTTTGGTATGGTTTTTAATTTGAGCTTCCAAGAAATGTACAATAAAGAAAGTCATCAATTAGGGAAATATAAAGTTGACAGCCATAAATCCTCAAAAAAAACATGGCCATGGGAAGGGACAGAAAGAGCAATTATGTCAATTATAAAATCAAGAGCAATCCTTATAGCTGTACACTTTAAAAAATGGTGAATACAAACAATTTCAGTAATGTAAAAATTGACGATCCACATAGAAAAAACATGAACATTCCAATAGTACTTCTCAAAAAACACTGTAAATACTGCAACAGGAAGCCCATACCAAAACATACTTTTAGAGAGGAGAAGATATATAGGTATTCTAATATACAAAAAAACAAGCTATGTAGTAATTTATACTCATAGAAGTATAATGATTGAAGACAAGTTAACAATGCATATTGAAAAAAATATAAACATTCCAAAAGTGCTTATCATGAAAAACATTTTGGCTACCGCTCCAGGATGGCAGAGTGGTTAAGGCATTAGATTTAAGATCCACAGGATTTATATCTGTGTGGGTTTGAACCCCATTTCTGGTATGGTTTTTAATATCAGCTTTCCAAGAAATGTACAATAAAGAATGTCATCAATTAGGGAAATGTAAAGTTGATAGCCATATATCCTCAACAAAAACATTGTCATGTGAAAGGACAGAAAAAGAAAGTAAGCAACTATTTCCATCATAAAAGCAAGAAAAATCGTTACAGCTACACACATTAAAACATGGTGGATACCAAAAATTTCAGTAATTTTAAAATTGACAATCCACATAGAAAAAAACATGAACATTCCAGTAGTACTTGCATGAAAAACACATTAACTACTGCAGCAGGAAGTTCATAGCAAACATACTTTCATAGATGAGAAAAAACATAGGTACTCTAATATACAAAACTCAGAGCTATGTAGTCATTTAGACTCAAAGCTGTATAATGATTAAAGACTCGTTGACAATGCATATTGAAAAAAACATGAACATTCCAATAGTGCTTATCATGATAAACTTTTTGGCTAGCGCACCAGAATGGCCGAGTGGTTAAGGCATTGGAAAAAAGATACAATGTATTTATATCCGCGTGGGTCTGAACCCCACTCCTGGTATTGTTTTTAATTTCAGCTTCCAAGAAATGTACAATAAAGAATGTCATCAATTAGGGAAAAATAACTGACAGCCATATATCCTCGATGAAAACATGGTTATGTGAAAACACATAAAATGCAATTATTTCCATTATAAAATCAAGAGCAATCTGTATAGCTGTACACATTAAAAATGTTTAATACCTACAAATTCAGTAATTTAAAATTGACAATGCACATAGAAAAAAATATGAACATTCCAATAGTGCTTATCATGATAAACTCTTTGGCTACCGCACCAGGATGGATGAGTGGTTAATGCATTGGAATGAAGATCTAAAGTATTTATATCCATGTGGGCTCGAACCCCACTCCTGGTATGGTTTTTTGTTTCAGCTTCCAAGAAATGTAAAATAGAGAATGTCATCAATTAGGGAAAAATAAAGTTGACAGCCATATGCCCTCATCAAAAACATGGACATGTGAAAGGACAGAAAAAGCAACTATTTCCATCACAAAATGAAGAGCAATCATTATAGCTGCTCACATTAAAAATATTTAATACCTACAATTCCAGTCATTTAAAATTGACAATGCACCTAGAAAAAAATATGAACATTTCAAGAGTGCTTATCATCACAAACTCTTCGACTACCGCACCAGGATGGACGAGTGGTTAATGCATTGGACTTAAGATCCAATGGATTTATATCCTCGTGGGTTCGAACCCCACTTCTGGTATAGTTTTTTATTTCAGCTTCCAAGAATTGTACAATAAAGAATGTCATCAATTACGGATAAATAAAAGACAGCCATATAGCCTCAATAAAAACATGGCTATGTGAAAGGGCAGAAAAAGCAGCTCTTTTCATCTTAAAATCAAAAGCATTTGTTAAAGCTGAACATATTAAAATGTTTAATACCTACAATTTCAGTAAGGTAAAATTGACAATGCACATAGAAATAAATATGAACATTTCAATAGTGCTTATCATCATAAAATCTTTGGCTACCGCTCCAGGATGGCAGAGTGGTTAAGGCATTGGAATTAAGATCCAATGGATTTATATACGTGTGGTTTCAAACCCCACTTCTGGTATGGTGAATATAAACAATGTAAATGGTGAATACAAACAATTTCAGTAGTTTAAAAAATGACAATCCACATAGAAAAAAACATGAACATTCCATCAGTACTTGTCATGAAAAACACTTTCACTACTGCAGCAGGAAGTTCATACCAAACATACTTTCAGAGATGAGAAGCAATATAGGTATTCTAATATACAAAAATCAGAGCTATGTAGTTATTTAGACTCAAAGCTGTATAATGATTAAAGACAAGTTAACAGTGCATATTGAAAAAAAGATGAACATTTCAATAGGGCTTATCTTGATAAACTCTTTGGCTACTGCACCAGGATGGCAGAGTGGTGAAGCTGTTGGACTTAAAATCCAATGGATTTATATCCACGTGGGATCTAACCCCTCTCCTGGTATGGTTTTTAATTTTAGCTTCCAAGAAATGTACAATAAAGAATGTCATCAATTAGGGAAATATAACTGATAGCCATACATCCTCGATAAAAACATGGTTATGTGAAAGGAGAGAAAAAGCAGCTATTTCCATCATAAAATCAAGGGCAATCATTATAGTTGTACACATTAAAAATGTTTAATACCTACAATTTCAGTAATTTAAAATTGACAAGTCACATAGAAAAAAATATGAACATTTCAATAGCGCTTATCATCATAAACTCTTTGGCTACCGCACCAGTATGGCCGAGTGGTTAAGGCATTGGACTTAATATCCAATGGATTTATATCCTCGTGGGGTCGAACCCCACTTCTGGTATAGTTTTTTTATTTCAGCTTCCAAGAAATGTACAATAAAGAATGTCATCAATTAGGGAAATATAAAGTTCGCAGCCATATATCCTCGACAAAAACATGGTTATGTGAAAAGGCAGAAAAAGCAACTATTTCCATCATAAAATCAAGAGCAATCATTAAAGTTGTACACATTAAAAATGTTTAATACCTACAATTTCAGTAATTTAAAACTGACAATGCACCTTGAAAAAAATATGAACATTTCAATAGTGCTTATCATGATAAACTCTTTGGCTCCTGCACAAGGATGGCCGAGTGGTTAAGGCGTTGGATGTAAGATCCAATGGATTTATATACGTGAGGGTTCCAACCTCCTGGTATGGTTTTTAATTTCAGCTTCTAAGAAATGTACAATAAAGAATGTTATCAATTAGGAAAATATAAAATTGACAGCCATATATCCTCGACAAGAACATAGTCGTGTGAAATTACAGAGAAAGTAACTATTTCTATTATAAAATCAAGAGCAATCGTTATAGTTGTACACATTAAAAATGTTTAATACCTACAATTTCAGTATTTTAAAACTGACAATGCACATAGAAAAAAATATGAACATTTCAATAGTGCTTATCATCATAAACTCGATGGCTGAGTGGTTAAGGCATTGGATTTGAGATCCAACGGAATTATATCCTTGTGGGTTCGAACCCCACTTCTGGTATATTTTTTTATTTCAGCTTCCAAGAAATGTACAATAAAGAATGTCATCAATTAGGGAAATATAAAGTTGACAGCCATATATCCTCGACAAAAACATGGTTATGTGAAAGAACAGAAAAAGCAGCTATTTCCATCATAAAATCAAGAGCAATCGTTATAGTTGTACACATTAAAAATGTTTAATACCTAAAATTTCAGTAATTTAAAACTGGCAATGCACATAGAAAAAAATATGAACATTTCAGTAGTACTTATCATCATAAACTTTTTAGCAACCGCACCAGAATGGCACAATGAAAAAATGCACAATGAAAAAATATGAACATTCCAATAGTGCATATCCTAAAAAAACATATTGGTTACCACACCAGGATAGCCGAGTTGTTAATGTGTTGGACTTAAGATCCAGTTTATTTATATCCGCATGGGTTCAAACCCGACTTCTGGCCTGGTTTTTAATTTCAGCTTCCAAGAAATGTACAAAAAAGAATGTCATCAATTAGGGAAAAGTAAAGTTGACAGCCGTATATAGTCAACAAAAACATGGTCATGTGAAAGGAAAGAAATAGAAAGTAAACAAATATTTCCATCATAAAAGCAAGAGCAATCATTATAGCTGTACACTTTAAAAAATGGTGAATACCAACAATTTCAGTAATTTCAAAATTGACAATCAACATAGAAAAAAAAAAAAATTCCACTAGTACTTGTCATGAAAAACACTTTAACTGCACCAGGAAGGCCATACCAAACATACTTTCAGAGATGAGAAATAAAGGTTTTATAATATACAAAAATGAGAGCTATGTAGTAATTTAGACTCATAGCAGTATAATGATTAAAGACAAGTTAACAGAGCATATTGTAAATAACATGAACATTCCAATAGTGCTTATCTAGAAAAACTCTTTGGTTACCGCAGCAAAATGGGCAAATGGTTAAGGTATTGGACTTTACATCCATTGGATTTCTATGCACATGGTTTCTAATCCCACTTCTCATATGGTTTTTTAATTTCAGCTTCCAAGAAAAGTACAATAAAGAATGTCATCAATTTGGGAAAAATAGTTGATAGCCATATATCCTCGACAAACACAGGGTAATGTGAAAGGACAGAAAAAGTAACTATTTCCATCATAAAAGCAAGAGCAATCGTTTTAGCTGTACACTTTAAAAAATGGTGAATACCAACAATTTCAGTAATTTAAAAATTGACAATCCACATAGAAAAAAACATGAACATTCCATCAGTACTTGTCATGAAAAACACTTTAACTACTGCAGCAGGAAGGTCATACCAAACATACTTTCAGAGATGAGAAGAAATATAGGTATTATAATATACAAAAATCTAAGCTATGTAGTAATTTAGACTCATAGCAGTATAATGAATGAAGGCAAGTTATCAATGTATATTGAAAAAAACATGAACATTCCAAAAGGGCTTATTATGAAAAACACTTTAGCTACAGCAAAAGGATGGCTGAGTGGTTAAGGCGTTGGACTTAAGATCCAATGGATTTATATTCGCGTGGTATTGAACCCCACTTTTGGTATGGTTTTTAATTTGAGCTTCCAAGAAATGTACAATAAAGAAAGTCATCAATTAGGGAAATATAAAGTTGACAGCCATAAATCCTCAAAAAAAACATGGCCATGGGAAGGGACAGAAAGAGCAATTATGTCAATTATAAAATCAAGAGCAATCCTTATAGCTGTACACTTTAAAAAATGGTGAATACAAACAATTTCAGTAATGTAAAAATTGACGATCCACATAGAAAAAACATGAACATTCCAATAGTACTTCTCAAAAAAACACTGTAACTACTGCAACAGGAAGCCCATACCAAAACATACTTTTAGAGTGGAGAAGATATATAGGTATTCTAATATACAAAAAAACAAGCTATGTAGTAATTTATACTCATAGAAGTATAATGATTGAAGACAAGTTAACAATGCATATTGAAAAAAATATAAACATTCCAAAAGTGCTTATCATGAAAAACATTTTGGCTACCGCTCCAGGATGGCAGAGTGGTTAAGGCATTAGATTTAAGATCCACAGGATTTATATCTGTGTGGGTTTGAACCCCATTTCTGGTATGGTTTTTAATATCAGCTTTCCAAGAAATGTACAATAAAGAATGTCATCAATTAGGGAAATGTAAAGTTGATAGCCATATATCCTCAACAAAAACATTGTCATGTGAAAGGACAGAAAAAGAAAGTAAGCAACTATTTCCATCATAAAAGCAAGAAAAATCATTACAGCTACACACATTAAAAAATGGTGGATACCAAAAATTTCAGTAATTTTAAAATTGACAATCCACATAGAAAAAAACATGAACATTCCAGTAGTACTTGCATGAAAAACACATTAACTACCGCAGCAGGAAGTTCATAGCAAACATACTTTCATAGATGAGAAAAAACATAGGTACTCTAATATACAAAACTCAGAGCTATGTAGTCATTTAGACTCAAAGCTGTATAATGATTAAAGACTCGTTGACAATGCATATTGAAAAAAACATGAACATTCCAATAGTGCTTATCATGATAAACTTTTTGGCTAGCGCACCAGAATGGCTGAGTGGTTAAGGCATTGGAAAAAAGATACAATGGATTTATATCCGCGTGGGTCTGAACCCCACTCCTGGTATTGTTTTTAATTTCAGCTTCCAAGAAATGTACAATAAAGAATGTCATCAATTAGGGAAAAATAACTGACAGCCATATATCCTCGATGAAAACATGGTTATGTGAAAACACATAAAATGCAATTATTTCCATTATAAAATCAAGAGCAATCTGTATAGCTGTACACATTAAAAATGTTTAATACCTACAAATTCAGTAATTTAAAATTGACAATGCACATAGAAAAAAATATGAACATTCCAATAGTGCTTATCATGATAAACTCTTTGGCTACCGCACCAGGATGGATGAGTGGTTAATGCATTGGAATGAAGATCTAAAGTATTTATATCCATGTGGGTTCGAATGCCACTTCTGGTATGGTTTTTTGTTTCAGCTTCCAAGAAATGTAAAATAGAGAATGTCATCAATTAGGGAAAAATAAAGTTGACAGCCATATGTCCTCATCAAAAACATGGTCATGTGAAAGGACAGAAAAAGCAACTATTTCCATCACAAAATGAAGAGCAATCATTATAGCTGCTCACATTAAAAATATTTAATACCTACAATTCCAGTCATTTAAAATTGACAATGCACCTAGAAAAAAATATGAACATTTCAAGAGTGCTTATCATCACAAACTCTTTGACTACCGCACCAGGATGGACGAGTGGTTAATGCATTGGACTTAAGATCCAATGGATTTATATCCTCGTGGGTTCGAACCCCACTTCTGGTATAGTTTTTTATTTCAGCTTCCAAGAATTGTACAATAAAGAATGTCATCAATTACGGATAAATAAAAGACAGCCATATAGCCTCAATAAAAACATGGCTATGTGAAAGGGCAGAAAAAGCAGCTCTTTTCATCTTAAAATCAAAAGCATTTGTTATAGCTGAACATATTAAAATGTTTAATACCTACAATTTCAGTAAGGTAAAATTGACAATGCACATAGAAATAAATATGAACATTTCAATAGTGCTTATCATCATAAAATCTTTGGCTACCGCTCCAGGATGGCAGAGTGGTTAAGGCATTGGAATTAAGATCCAATGGATTTATATACGTGTGGTTTCAAACCCCACTTCTGGTATGGTGAATATAAACAATGTAAATGGTGAATACAAACAATTTCAGTAGTTTAAAAAATGACAATCCACATAGAAAAAAACATGAACATTCCATCAGTACTTGTCATGAAAAACACTTTAACTACTGCAGCAGGAAGTTCATACCAAACATACTTTCAGAGATGAGAAGCAATATAGGTATTCTAATATACAAAAATCAGAGCTATGTAGTTATTTAGACTCAAAGCTGTATAATGATTAAAGACAAGTTAACAGTGCATATTGAAAAAAAGATGAACATTTCAATAGGGCTTATCTTGATAAACTCTTTGGCTACTGCACCAGGATGGCAGAGTGGTGAAGCTGTTGGACTTAAAATCCAATGGATTTATATCCACGTGGGATCTAACCCCTCTCCTGGTATGGTTTTTAATTTTAGCTTCCAAGAAATGTACAATAAAGAATGTCATCAATTAGGGAAATATAAAGTTCACAGCCATATATCCTCGACAAAAACATGGTTATGTGAAAAGGCAGAAAAAGCAACTATTTCCATCATAAAATCAAGAGCAATCATTAAAGTTGTACACATTAAAAATGTTTAATACCTACAATTTCAGTAATTTAAAACTGACAATGCACCTTGAAAAAAATATGAACATTTCAATAGTGCTTATCATGATAAACTCTTTGGCTCCTGCACAAGGATGGCCGAGTGGTTAAGGCGTTGGATGTAAGATCCAATGGATTTATATACGTGAGGGTTCCAACCTCCTGGTATGGTTTTTAATTTCAGCTTCTAAGAAATGTACAATAAAGAATGTTATCAATTAGGAAAATATAAAATTGACAGCCATATATCCTCGACAAGAACATAGTCGTGTGAAATTACAGAGAAAGTAACTATTTCTATTATAAAATCAAGAGCAATCGTTATAGTTGTACACATTAAAAATGTTTAATACCTACAATTTCAGTATTTTAAAACTGACAATGCACATAGAAAAAAATATGAACATTTCAATAGTGCTTATCATCATAAACTCTTTAGCTGCTGCAGCAGGATGGCCGAGTGGTTAAGGCGTTGGACTTAAAATCCAATGGAATTATGTCCTTGTGGGTTTGAACCCCACTTCTGGTATGCTTTTTTTATTTCAGCTTCCAAGAAATGTACAATAAAGAATGTCATCAATTAGGGAAATATAAAGTTGACAGCCATATATCCTCGACAAAAACATGGTTATGTGAAAGAACAGAAAAAGCAGCTATTTCCATCATAAAATCAAGAGCAATCGTTATAGTTGTACACATTAAAAATGTTTAATACCTAAAATTTCAGTAATTTAAAACTGGCAATGCACATAGAAAAAAATATGAACATTTCAGTAGTACTTATCATCATAAACTTTTTAGCAACCGCACCAGAATGGCCGAGTGGTTATGGCATTGGAATTAAGAGCCAATGGATTTATATCCATTTGAGTTCAAACCCCACTTCAGGTATCGTTTTTAATTTCAGCTTCCAAGAAATGTACAGTAAAGAATGTCATCAATTAGGGAAATATAAAGTTGAGAGCCATATATCCTCGACAAAAACATGGTTATGTGAATGGGCAGAAAAAGCAGCTATTTCCATCATTATAGCTGTACTTTTTAAAAAACAGTTAATACCAACAATTTCAGTAATTTAAAAGTTGACAATGCACATAAAAAAACATGTTAATTCCAATAGTACTTGTCATAAAAAACATTTTAACTACTGCACCAGGAAGGCCATACCAAACATACTTTCAGAGATGAGAAGAAATATAGGTATTATAATATACAAAAATCAGAGCTATGTAGTTATTTAGACTCATAGCAGTATAATGATTAAAGACAAGTTAACAATGCATATTGAAAAAAAACATTAACATTCCAATAGTGCTGACCATGAAAATTCCTCGGTTATGCACCAGGATGGGGAAGTGGTTAAGGTGTTGGACTTAAGATTCAATGGATTTATATCTGCATGGGTTCAAACACCACTTCTGGTATGGTTTTTAATTTCAGCTTCCAAGAAATGTACAATAAAGAATGTCATCAATTAGGGAAAAATAGTTGACAGCCATATATCCTCAACTAAAACATGGTCAAGTGAAAGAACAGAAAAAGTAACTATTTCCATCATAAAAGCCAGAGCAATCCCTATAGATGTAAACATTATAAATGGTCAATATCAACAATTTCAGTAATTTAAAAATTGACAATGCACAATGAAAAAATATGAACATTCCAATAGTGCATATCCTAAAAAAACATATTGGTTACCACACCAGGATAGCCGAGTTGTTAATGTGTTGGACTTAAGATCCAGTTTATTTATATCCGCATGGGTTCAAACCCGACTTCTGGCCTGGTTTTTAATTTCAGCTTCCAAGAAAAGTACAATAAAGAATGTCATCAATTTGGGAAAAATAGTTGATAGCCATATATCCTCGACAAACACAGGGTAATGTGAAAGGACAGAAAAAGTAACTATTTCCATCATAAAAGCAAGAGCAATCGTTTTAGCTGTACACTTTAAAAAATGGTGAATACCAACAATTTCAGTAATTTAAAAATTGACAATCCACATAGAAAAAAACATGAACATTCCATCAGTACTTGTCATGAAAAACACTTTAACTACTGCAGCAGGAAGGTCATACCAAACATACTTTCAGAGATGAGAAGAAATATAGGTATTATAATATACAAAAATCTAAGCTATGTAGTAATTTAGACTCATAGCAGTATAATGAATGAAGGCAAGTTATCAATGTATATTGAAAAAAACATGAACATTCCAAAAGGGCTTATTATGAAAAACACTTTAGCTACAGCAAAAGGATGGCTGAGTGGTTAAGGCGTTGGACTTAAGATCCAATGGATTTATATTCGCGTGGTATTGAACCCCACTTTTGGTATGGTTTTTAATTTGAGCTTCCAAGAAATGTACAATAATGAAAGTCATCAATTAGGGAAATATAAAGTTGACAGCCATAAATCCTCAAAAAAAACATGGCCATGGGAAGGGACAGAAAGAGCAATTATGTCAATTATAAAATCAAGAGCAATCCTTATAGCTGTACACTTTAAAAAATGGTGAATACAAACAATTTCAGTAATGTAAAAATTGACGATCCACATAGAAAAAACATGAACATTCCAATAGTACTTCTCAAAAAAACACTGTAACTACTGCAACAGGAAGCCCATACCAAAACATACTTTTAGAGAGGAGAAGATATATAGGTATTCTAATATACAAAAAAACAAGCTATGTAGTAATTTATACTCATAGAAGTATAATGATTGAAGACAAGTTAACAATGCATATTGAAAAAAATATAAACATTCCAAAAGTGCTTATCATGAAAAACATTTTGGCTACCGCTCCAGGATGGCAGAGTGGTTAAGGCATTAGATTTAAGATCCACAGGATTTATATCTGTGTGGGTTTGAACCCCATTTCTGGTATGGTTTTTAATATCAGCTTTCCAAGAAATGTACAATAAAGAATGTCATCAATTAGGGAAATGTAAAGTTGATAGCCATATATCCTCAACAAAAACATTGTCATGTGAAAGGACAGAAAAAGAAAGTAAGCAACTATTTCCATCATAAAAGCAAGAAAAATCGTTACAGCTACACACATTAAAAAATGGTGGATACCAAAAATTTCAGTAATTTTAAAATTGACAATCCACATAGAAAAAAACATGAACATTCCAGTAGTACTTGCATGAAAAACACATTAACTACTGCAGCAGGAAGTTCATAGCAAACATACTTTCATAGATGAGAAAAAACATAGGTACTCTAATATACAAAACTCAGAGCTATGTAGTCATTTAGACTCAAAGCTGTATAATGATTAAAGACTCGTTGACAATGCATATTGAAAAAAACATGAACATTCCAATAGTGCTTATCATGATAAACTTTTTGGCTAGCGCACCAGAATGGCTGAGTGGTTAAGGCATTGGAAAAAAGATACAATGGATTTATATCCGCGTGGGTCTGAACCCCACTCCTGGTATTGTTTTTAATTTCAGCTTCCAAGAAATGTACAATAAAGAATGTCATCAATTAGGGAAAAATAACTGACAGCCATATATCCTCGATGAAAACATGGTTATGTGAAAACACATAAAATGCAATTATTTCCATTATAAAATCAAGAGCAATCTGTATAGCTGTACACATTAAAAATGTTTAATACCTACAAATTCAGTAATTTAAAATTGACAATGCACATAGAAAAAAATATGAACATTCCAATAGTGCTTATCATGATAAACTCTTTGGCTACCGCACCAGGATGGATGAGTGGTTAATGCATTGGAATGAAGATCTAAAGTATTTATATCCATGTGGGTTCGAACGCCACTTCTGGTATGGTTTTTTGTTTCAGATTCCAAGAAATGTAAAATAGAGAATGTCATCAATTAGGGAAAAATAAAGTTGACAGCCATATGTCCTCATCAAAAACATGGTCATGTGAAAGGACAGAAAAAGCAACTATTTCCATCACAAAATGAAGAGCAATCATTATAGCTGCTCACATTAAAAATATTTAATACCTACAATTCCAGTCATTTAAAATTGACAATGCACCTAGAAAAAAATATGAACATTTCAAGAGTGCTTATCATCACAAACTCTTTGACTACCGCACCAGGATGGACGAGTGGTTAATGCATTGGACTTAAGATCCAATGGATTTATATCCTCGTGGGTTCGAACCCCACTTCTGGTATAGTTTTTTATATCAGCTTCCAAGAATTGTACAATAAAGAATGTCATCAATTACGGATAAATAAAAGACAGCCATATAGCCTCAATAAAAACATGGCTATGTGAAAGGGCAGAAAAAGCAGCTCTTTTCATCTTAAAATCAAAAGCATTTGTTATAGCTGAACATATTAAAATGTTTAATACCTACAATTTCAGTAAGGTAAAATTGACAATGCACATAGAAATAAATATGAACATTTCAATAGTGCTTATCATCATAAAATCTTTGGCTACCGCTCCAGGATGGCAGAGTGGTTAAGGCATTGGAATTAAGATCCAATGGATTTATATACGTGTGGTTTCAAACCCCACTTCTGGTATGGTGAATATAAACAATGTAAATGGTGAATACAAACAATTTCAGTAGTTTAAAAAATGACAATCCACATAGAAAAAAACATGAACATTCCATCAGTACTTGTCATGAAAAACACTTTAACTACTGCAGCAGGAAGTTCATACCAAACATACTTTCAGAGATGAGAAGCAATATAGGTATTCTAATATACAAAAATCAGAGCTATGTAGTTATTTAGACTCAAAGCTGTATAATGATTAAAGACAAGTTAACAGTGCATATTGAAAAAAAGATGAACATTTCAATAGGGCTTATCTTGATAAACTCTTTGGCTACTGCACCAGGATGGCAGAGTGGTGAAGCTGTTGGACTTAAAATCCAATGGATTTATATCCACGTGGGATCTAACCCCTCTCCTGGTATGGTTTTTAATTTTAGCTTCCAAGAAATGTACAATAAAGAATGTCATCAATTAGGGAAATATAACTGATAGCCATACATCCTCAATAAAAACATGGTTATGTGAAAGGAGAGAAAAAGCAGCTATTTCCATCATAAAATCAAGGGCAATCATTATAGTTGTACACATTAAAAATGTTTAATACCTACAATTTCAGTAATTTAAAATTGACAAGTCACATAGAAAAAAATATGAACATTTCAATAGCGCTTATCATCATAAACTCTTTGGCTACCGCACCAGTATGGCCGAGTGGTTAAGGCGTTGGACTTAATATCCAATGGATTTATATCCTCGTGGGGTCGAACCCCACTTCTGGTATAGTTTTTTTATTTCAGCTTCCAAGAAATGTACAATAAAGAATGTCATCAATTAGAGAAATATAAAGTTCACAGCCATATATCCTCGACAAAAACATGGTTATGTGAAAAGGCAGAAAAAGCAACTATTTCCATCATAAAATCAAGAGCAATCATTAAAGTTGTACACATTAAAAATGTTTAATACCTACAATTTCAGTAATTTAAAACTGACAATGCACCTTGAAAAAAATATGAACATTTCAATAGTGCTTATCATGATAAACTCTTTGGCTCCTGCACAAGGATGGCCGAGTGGTTAAGGCGTTGGATGTAAGATCCAATGGATTTATATACGTGAGGGTTCCAACCTCCTGGTATGGTTTTTAATTTCAGCTTCTAAGAAATGTACAATAAAGAATGTTATCAATTAGGAAAATATAAAATTGACAGCCATATATCCTCGACAAGAACATAGTCGTGTGAAATTACAGAGAAAGTAACTATTTCTATTATAAAATCAAGAGCAATCGTTATAGTTGTACACATTAAAAATGTTTAATACCTACAATTTCAGTATTTTAAAACTGACAATGCACATAGAAAAAAATATGAACATTTCAATAGTGCTTATCATCATAAACTCTTTAGCTGCTGCAGCAGGATGGCCGAGTGGTTAAGGCGTTGGACTTAAAATCCAATGGAATTATGTACTTGTGGGTTTGAACCCCACTTCTGGTATGCTTTTTTATTTCAGCTTCTAAGAAATGTACAATAAAGAATGTCATCAATTAGGGAAATATAAAGTTCACAGCCATATATCCTCGACAAAAACATGGTTATGTGAAAAGGCAGAAAAAGCAACTATTTCCATCATAAAATCAAGAGCAATCATTAAAGTTGTACACATTAAAAATGTTTAATACCTACAATTTCAGTAATTTAAAACTGACAATGCACCTTGAAAAAAATATGAACATTTCAATAGTGCTTATCATGATAAACTATTTGGCTCCTGCACAAGGATGGCCGAGTGGTTAAGGCGTTGGATGTAAGATCCAATGGATTTATATACGTGAGGGTTCCAACCTCCTGGTATGGTTTTTAATTTCAGCTTCTAAGAAATGTACAATAAAGAATGTTATCAATTAGGAAAATATAAAATTGACAGCCATATATCCTCGACAAGAACATAGTCGTGTGAAATTACAGAGAAAGTAACTATTTCTATTATAAAATCAAGAGCAATCGTTATAGTTGTACACATTAAAAATGTTTAATACCTACAATTTCAGTATTTTAAAACTGACAATGCACATAGAAAAAAATATGAACATTTCAATAGTGCTTATCATCATAAACTCTTTAGCTGCTGCAGCAGGATGGCCGAGTGGTTAAGGCGTTGGACTTAAAATCCAATGGAATTATGTCCTTGTGGGTTTGAACCCCACTTCTGGTATGCTTTTTTATTTCAGCTTCCAAGAAATGTACAATAAAGAATGTCATCAATTAGGGAAATATAAAGTTGACAGCCATATATCCTCGACAAAAACATGGTTATGTGAAAGAACAGAAAAAGCAGCTATTTCCATCATAAAATCAAGAGCAATCGTTATAGTTGTACACATTAAAAATGTTTAATACCTAAAATTTCAGTAATTTAAAACTGGCAATGCACATAGAAAAAAATATGAACATTTCAGTAGTACTTATCATCATAAACTTTTTAGCAACCGCACCAGAATGGCCGAGTGGTTATGGCATTGGAATTAAGAGCCAATGGATTTATATCCATTTGAGTTCAAACCCCACTTCAGGTATCGTTTTTAATTTCAGCTTCCAAGAAATGTACAGTAAAGAATGTCATCAATTAGGGAAATATAAAGTTGAGAGCCATATATCCTCGACAAAAACATGGTTATGTGAATGGGCAGAAAAAGCAGCTATTTCCATCATTATAGCTGTACTTTTTAAAAAACAGTTAATACCAACAATTTCAGTAATTTAAAAGTTGACAATGCACATAAAAAAACATGTTAATTCCAATAGTACTTGTCATAAAAAACATTTTAACTACTGCACCAGGAAGGCCATACCAAACATACTTTCAGAGATGAGAAGAAATATAGGTATTATAATATACAAAAATCAGAGCTATGTAGTTATTTAGACTCATAGCAGTATAATGATTAAAGACAAGTTAACAATGCATATTGAAAAAAAACATTAACATTCCAATAGTGCTGACCATGAAAATTCCTCGGTTATGCACCAGGATGGGGAAGTGGTTAAGGTGTTGGACTTAAGATTCAATGGATTTATATCTGCATGGGTTCAAACACCACTTCTGGTATGGTTTTTAATTTCAGCTTCCAAGAAATGTACAATAAAGAATGTCATCAATTAGGGAAAAATAGTTGACAGCCATATATCCTCAACTAAAACATGGTCAAGTGAAAGAACAGAAAAAGTAACTATTTCCATCATAAAAGCCA
Organism: Taudactylus pleione; assembly: GCA_031769625.1. NCBI lineage: Eukaryota > Metazoa > Chordata > Amphibia > Anura > Myobatrachidae > Taudactylus > Taudactylus pleione. The sequence goes on along the minus strand of JAUIMM010000153.1, from coordinate 30,536,089 downwards.
GAGCAATCCCTATAGATGTACACATTATAAATGGTCAATATCAACAATTTCAGTAATTTAAAAATTGACAATGCACAATGAAAAAATATGAACATTCCAATAGTGCATATCCTAAAAAAACATATTGGTTACCACACCAGGATAGCCGAGTTGTTAATGTGTTGGACTTAAGATCCAGTTTATTTATATCCGCATGGGTTCAAACCCGACTTCTGGCCTGGTTTTTAATTTCAGCTTCCAAGAAATGTACAAAAAAGAATGTCATCAATTAGGGAAAAGTAAAGTTGACAGCCGTATATAGTCAACAAAAACATGGTCATGTGAAAGGAAAGAAATAGAAAGTAAACAAATATTTCCATCATAAAAGCAAGAGCAATCATTATAGCTGTACACTTTAAAAAATGGTGAATACCAACAATTTCAGTAATTTCAAAATTGACAATCAACATAGAAAAAAAAAAAAATTCCACTTGTACTTGTCATGAAAAACACTTTAACTGCACCAGGAAGGCCATACCAAACATACTTTCAGAGATGAGAAATAAAGGTTTTATAATATACAAAAATGAGAGCTATGTAGTAATTTAGACTCATAGCAGTATAATGATTAAAGACAAGTTAACAGAGCATATTGTAAATAACATGAACATTCCAATAGTGCTTATCTAGAAAAACTCTTTGGTTACCGCAGCAAAATGGGCAAATGGTTAAGGTATTGGACTTTAGATCCATTGGATTTCTATGCACATGGTTTCTAATCCCACTTCTCATATGGTTTTTTAATTTCAGCTTCCAAGAAAAGTACAATAAAGAATGTCATCAATTTGGGAAAAATAGTTGATAGCCATATATCCTCGACAAACACAGGGTAATGTGAAAGGACAGAAAAAGTAACTATTTCCATCATAAAAGCAAGAGCAATCGTTTTAGCTGTACACTTTAAAAAATGGTGAATACCAACAATTTCAGTAATTTAAAAATTGACAATCCACATAGAAAAAAACATGAACATTCCATCAGTACTTGTCATGAAAAACACTTTAACTACTGCAGCAGGAAGGTCATACCAAACATACTTTCAGAGATGAGAAGAAATATAGGTATTATAATATACAAAAATCTAAGCTATGTAGTAATTTAGACTCATAGCAGTATAATGAATGAAGGCAAGTTATCAATGTATATTGAAAAAAACATGAACATTCCAAAAGGGCTTATTATGAAAAACACTTTAGCTACAGCAAAAGGATGGCTGAGTGGTTAAGGCGTTGGACTTAAGATCCAATGGATTTATATTCGCGTGGTATTGAACCCCACTTTTGGTATGGTTTTTAATTTGAGCTTCCAAGAAATGTACAATAAAGAAAGTCATCAATTAGGGAAATATAAAGTTGACAGCCATAAATCCTCAAAAAAAACATGGCCATGGGAAGGGACAGAAAGAGCAATTATGTCAATTATAAAATCAAGAGCAATCCTTATAGCTGTACACTTTAAAAAATGGTGAATACAAACAATTTCAGTAATGTAAAAATTGACGATCCACATAGAAAAAACATGAACATTCCAATAGTACTTCTCAAAAAACACTGTAAATACTGCAACAGGAAGCCCATACCAAAACATACTTTTAGAGAGGAGAAGATATATAGGTATTCTAATATACAAAAAAACAAGCTATGTAGTAATTTATACTCATAGAAGTATAATGATTGAAGACAAGTTAACAATGCATATTGAAAAAAATATAAACATTCCAAAAGTGCTTATCATGAAAAACATTTTGGCTACCGCTCCAGGATGGCAGAGTGGTTAAGGCATTAGATTTAAGATCCACAGGATTTATATCTGTGTGGGTTTGAACCCCATTTCTGGTATGGTTTTTAATATCAGCTTTCCAAGAAATGTACAATAAAGAATGTCATCAATTAGGGAAATGTAAAGTTGATAGCCATATATCCTCAACAAAAACATTGTCATGTGAAAGGACAGAAAAAGAAAGTAAGCAACTATTTCCATCATAAAAGCAAGAAAAATCGTTACAGCTACACACATTAAAACATGGTGGATACCAAAAATTTCAGTAATTTTAAAATTGACAATCCACATAGAAAAAAACATGAACATTCCAGTAGTACTTGCATGAAAAACACATTAACTACTGCAGCAGGAAGTTCATAGCAAACATACTTTCATAGATGAGAAAAAACATAGGTACTCTAATATACAAAACTCAGAGCTATGTAGTCATTTAGACTCAAAGCTGTATAATGATTAAAGACTCGTTGACAATGCATATTGAAAAAAACATGAACATTCCAATAGTGCTTATCATGATAAACTTTTTGGCTAGCGCACCAGAATGGCCGAGTGGTTAAGGCATTGGAAAAAAGATACAATGTATTTATATCCGCGTGGGTCTGAACCCCACTCCTGGTATTGTTTTTAATTTCAGCTTCCAAGAAATGTACAATAAAGAATGTCATCAATTAGGGAAAAATAACTGACAGCCATATATCCTCGATGAAAACATGGTTATGTGAAAACACATAAAATGCAATTATTTCCATTATAAAATCAAGAGCAATCTGTATAGCTGTACACATTAAAAATGTTTAATACCTACAAATTCAGTAATTTAAAATTGACAATGCACATAGAAAAAAATATGAACATTCCAATAGTGCTTATCATGATAAACTCTTTGGCTACCGCACCAGGATGGATGAGTGGTTAATGCATTGGAATGAAGATCTAAAGTATTTATATCCATGTGGGCTCGAACCCCACTCCTGGTATGGTTTTTTGTTTCAGCTTCCAAGAAATGTAAAATAGAGAATGTCATCAATTAGGGAAAAATAAAGTTGACAGCCATATGCCCTCATCAAAAACATGGACATGTGAAAGGACAGAAAAAGCAACTATTTCCATCACAAAATGAAGAGCAATCATTATAGCTGCTCACATTAAAAATATTTAATACCTACAATTCCAGTCATTTAAAATTGACAATGCACCTAGAAAAAAATATGAACATTTCAAGAGTGCTTATCATCACAAACTCTTCGACTACCGCACCAGGATGGACGAGTGGTTAATGCATTGGACTTAAGATCCAATGGATTTATATCCTCATGGGTTCGAACCCCACTTCTGGTATAGTTTTTTATTTCAGCTTCCAAGAATTGTACAATAAAGAATGTCATCAATTACGGATAAATAAAAGACAGCCATATAGCCTCAATAAAAACATGGCTATGTGAAAGGGCAGAAAAAGCAGCTCTTTTCATCTTAAAATCAAAAGCATTTGTTAAAGCTGAACATATTAAAATGTTTAATACCTACAATTTCAGTAAGGTAAAATTGACAATGCACATAGAAATAAATATGAACATTTCAATAGTGCTTATCATCATAAAATCTTTGGCTACCGCTCCAGGATGGCAGAGTGGTTAAGGCATTGGAATTAAGATCCAATGGATTTATATACGTGTGGTTTCAAACCCCACTTCTGGTATGGTGAATATAAACAATGTAAATGGTGAATACAAACAATTTCAGTAGTTTAAAAAATGACAATCCACATAGAAAAAAACATGAACATTCCATCAGTACTTGTCATGAAAAACACTTTAACTACTGCAGCAGGAAGTTCATACCAAACATACTTTCAGAGATGAGAAGCAATATAGGTATTCTAATATACAAAAATCAGAGCTATGTAGTTATTTAGACTCAAAGCTGTATAATGATTAAAGACAAGTTAACAGTGCATATTGAAAAAAAGATGAACATTTCAATAGGGCTTATCTTGATAAACTCTTTGGCTACTGCACCAGGATGGCAGAGTGGTGAAGCTGTTGGACTTAAAATCCAATGGATTTATATCCACATGGGATCTAACCCCTCTCCTGGTATGGTTTTTAATTTTAGCTTCCAAGAAATGTACAATAAAGAATGTCATCAATTAGGGAAATATAACTGATAGCCATACATCCTCGATAAAAACATGGTTATGTGAAAGGAGAGAAAAAGCAGCTATTTCCATCATAAAATCAAGGGCAATCATTATAGTTGTACACATTAAAAATGTTTAATACCTACAATTTCAGTAATTTAAAATTGACAAGTCACATAGAAAAAAATATGAACATTTCAATAGCGCTTATCATCATAAACTCTTTGGCTACCGCACCAGTATGGCCGAGTGGTTAAGGCGTTGGACTTAATATCCAATGGATTTATATCCTCGTGGGGTCGAACCCCACTTCTGGTATAGTTTTTTTATTTCAGCTTCCAAGAAATGTACAATAAAGAATGTCATCAATTAGGGAAATATAAAGTTCACAGCCATATATCCTCGACAAAAACATGGTTATGTGAAAAGGCAGAAAAAGCAACTATTTCCATCATAAAATCAAGAGCAATCATTAAAGTTGTACACATTAAAAATGTTTAATACCTACAATTTCAGTAATTTAAAACTGACAATGCACCTTGAAAAAAATATGAACATTTCAATAGTGCTTATCATGATAAACTCTTTGGCTCCTGCACAAGGATGGCCGAGTGGTTAAGGCGTTGGATGTAAGATCCAATGGATTTATATACGTGAGGGTTCCAACCTCCTGGTATGGTTTTTAATTTCAGTTTCTAAGAAATGTACAATAAAGAATGTTATCAATTAGGGAAATATAAAATTGACAGCCATATATCCTCGACAAGAACATAGTCGTGTGAAATTACAGAGAAAGTAACTATTTCTATTATAAAATCAAGAGCAATCGTTATAGTTGTACACATTAAAAATGTTTAATACCTACAATTTCAGTATTTTAAAACTGACAATGCACATAGAAAAAAATATGAACATTTCAATAGTGCTTATCATCATAAACTCTTTAGCTGCTGCAGCAGGATGGCCGAGTGGTTAAGGCGTTGGACTTAAAATCCAATGGAATTATATCCTTGTGGGTTCGAACCCCTCTTCTGGTATGCTTTTTTATTTCAGCTTCCAAGAAATGTACAATAAAGAATGTCATCAATTAGGGAAATATAAAGTTGACAGCCATATATCCTCGACAAAAACATGGATATGTGAAAGGGCAGAAAAAGCAGCTATTTCCATCATAAAATCAAGAGCAATCATTATAGTTGTACACATTAAAAATGTTTAATACCTACAATTTCAGTAATTTAAAACTGACAATGCACCTAGAAAAAAATATGAACATTTCAATAGTGCTTATCATGATAAACTCTTTGGCTCCTGCACAAGGATGGCCGAGTGGTTAAGGCGTTGGATGTAAGATCCAATGGTTTTATATACGTGAGGGTTCCAACCTCTTGGTATGGTTTTTAATTTCAGCTTCTGAGAAATGTACAATAAAGAATGTTATCAATTAGGGAAATATAAAACTGACAGCCATATATCCTCGACAAGAACATGGTCGTGTGAAATTACAGAGAAAGTAACTATTTCTATTATAAAATCAAGAGTAATCGTTATAGTTGTACACATTAAAAATGTTTAATAACTACAATTTCAGTATTTTAAAACTGACAACGCACATAGAAAAAAATATGAACATTTCAATAGTGCTTATCATCATAAACTCGATGGCTGAGTGGTTAAGGCGTTGGACTTGAGATCCAACGGAATTATATCCTTGTGGGTTCGAACCCCACTTCTGGTATATTTTTTTATTTCAGCTTCCAAGAAATGTACAATAAAGAATGTCATCAATTAGGGAAATATAAAGTTGAGAGCCATATATCCTCGACAAAAACATGGTTATGTGAATGGGCAGAAAAAGCAGCTATTTCCATCATAAAATCAAGAGCAATCGTTATAGTTGTACACATTAAAGATGTTTAAAACCTACAATTTCAGTAATTTAAAACTGACAAAGCACCTAGAAAAAAATATGAACAATTCAATAGTGCTTATCATGATAAACGCTTTGGCTACTGCACCAGGATGGCCGAGTGGTTAAGGTTTTGGGCTTATAATCCAATGGATGTATATCCGCATGGATTCAAACCTCATTTCTGGTGTTGTTTTTAATTTTAGCTTCAAAGAAATGTACAATAAAGAATTTTATCAATTAGGGAAATATAAAATTGACAGCCATATATCCTCGACAAAAACATGGTTGAGTGAAATTACAGAGAAAATAAATATTTCTATTATAAAATCAAGAGCAATCATTATAGCTGTACAGTTTAAAAAATGGTGAATACAATCAATTTCAGTAATTTAAAAAGTGACAAGCCACATAGAACAAACATGAACATTCCATCAGTACTTGTCATGAAAAACACTTTAACTACTGCAACAGTAAGGTCATACCAAACATACTTTCAGAAATGAGAAGAAATATAGGTATTCTAATATACAAAAATCAGAGCTATGTAGTTATTTAGACTCAAAGCTGTATAATGATTAAAGACAAGTTAACAGTGCAAATTGAAAAAAAGATGAACATTTCGATAGTACAGAAAAAACAGCTATTTCCATCATAAAATCAAGAGCAATCGTTATAGTTGTACACATTAAAAATGTTTAATACCTACAATTTCAGTAATTTAAAATTGACAATGCACATAGAAAAAAATATGAACATTTCAATAGTTCTTATCATCTTAAACTGTTTGGCTGCTGCAAAAGGATGGCCGAGTGGTTAAGGTGTTGGACTTAAGATCCAAGGAATTTATATCTCCGTGGGTTCAAACCCCACTCCTGGTATAGTTTTCAATTTCAGCTTCCATAAATATACAATAAAGAATGTCATCAAATAGGGAAATATAACTGACAGCCATATATCCTCGATAAATACATGGTTATGTGAAAGGACAGAAAAAGCAGATATTTCCATCATAAAATCAAGAGCAATCTTTATAGTTGTACACATTAAAAATGATTAATACCTACAATTTCAGTAATTTAAAATTGACAATGCACATATAAAAAAATATGAACATTTCAATAGTGCTTATCATGATAAACGCTTTGGCTACTACACCAGGATGGCCGAGTGGTTAAGGTGTTGGGCTGAAAATCCAATGGATTTATATCTGCTTGGATTCAAACCCCCCTTCTGGTGTGGTTTTTAATTTCAGCTTCCAAAAAATGTACAATAAAGAATGTTATCAATTAGGGAAATTTAAAATTGACAGCCGTATATCTTTCAACAAAAACATGGTCGTGTGAAATTACAGAGAAAGTAACTATTTCTATTATAAAATCAAGAGCAATCATTATAGCTGTACACTTTAAAAAATGGTGACTACAATCAATTTCAGTACTTTAAATATTGACAATCCACATAGAAAAAAACATCAACATTCCATCAGTACTTGTCATGAAAAACACTTTAACTACTGCAGCAGGAAGGTCATACCAAACATACTTTCAGAGATGAGAAGAAATATAGGTATTCTAATATACAAAAATCAGAGCTATGTAGTTATTTAGACTCAAAGCTGTATAATGATTAAAGACAAGTTAACAGTGTATTTTGAAAAAAAGATGAACATTTCAATAGTACAGAAAAAGCAGCTATTTCCATAATAAAATCAAGAGCAATCGTTATAGTTGTACACATTAAAAATGTTTAATACCTACAATTTCAGTAATTTAAAACTGACAATGTACCTAGAAAAAAATCTGAACATTTCAAAAGTGCTTATCATGATAAACGCTTTGGCCACTGCACCAGGGTGGCCGAGTGGTTAAGGTGTTGGGCTCATAATCCAATGGATTTATATCTGCATGGATTCAAACCCCACTTCCGGTGTGGTTTTTAATTTCAGCTTCCAAAAAATGTACAATAAAGAATGTTATCAATTAGGGAAATATAAAATTGACAGCTGTATATCTTTCAACAAAAACATGGTCGTGTGAAATTACAGAGAAAGTAACTATTTCTATTATAAAATCAAGAGCAATCGTTAAAGCTGTACACTTTAAAAAATGGTGAATACAATCAATTTCAGTAATTTAAAAATTGACAATCCACATAGAAAAAAACATGAACATTCCATCAGTACTTGTCATGAAAAACACTTTAACTACTGCAGCAAGAAGGTCATACCAAACATACTTTCAGAGATGAGAAGAAATATAGGTATTCTAATATACAATAATCAGAGCTATGTAGTTATTTAGACTCAAAGCTGTATAATGACTAAAGACAAGTTAACAGAGCATATTGAAAAAAAGATGAACATTTCAATAATGCTTATTTTGATAAACTCCTTGGCTACCACACCAGGATGCCCGAGTGTTTGAGGCGTTGGACTTAAGATCCAATGGATTTATATCTGCGTTGGTTCGAACCCCACTCCTGGTATGGTTTTTAATTTCAGCTTCCAAGATATGTACAATAAAGAATGTCATCAATTAGGGAAAAATAACTGACAGCAATACATCCTCGATAAAAACATGGTTATGTGAAAGGACAGAAAAAGCAGCTATTTCCATTAAAAAATCAAGAGCAATCATTATAGTTGAACACATTAAAAATGTTTAATACCTACAATTTCAGTAATTTAAAATTGACAATGCACATAGAAAAAAATATGAACATTTCAATAGTGCATATCATGATAAATGCTTTGGCTACTGCACCAGGATGGCCGAGTGGTTAAGGTGTTGGGCTTATAATCAAATGGATTTATATCTGCATGGATTCAACCCCCCCCTTCTGGTGTGGTTTTTAATTTCAGCTTCCAAAAAATGTACAATTAAGAATGTTATCAATTAGGGAAATATAAAATTGACAGCTGTATATCTTTCAACAAAAACATGGTCGTGTGAAATTACAGAGAAAGTAACTTTTTCAATTATTAAATCAAGAGCAATCATTATAGCTGTACACTTTAAAAAATGGTGAATACAATCAATTTCAGTAATTTAAAAATTGACAATCCACATAGAAAAAAACATGAACATTCCATCAGTACTTGTCATGAAAAACACTTTAACTACTGCAGCAGGAAGGTCATACCAAACATACTTTCAGAGATGAGAAGAAATATAGGTATTCTAATATACAAAAATCAGAGCTATGTAGTTATTTAGACTCAAAGCTGTATAATGATTAAAGACAAGTTAACAGAGCATATTGAAAAAAAGATGAACATTTCAATAGTGCTTATCATGATAAACTCCTTGGCTACCACACCAGGATGCCCGAGTGGTTAAGGCGTTGGACCAATGGATTTATATCTGCAAGGGTTCGAACCCCACTCCTGGTATGGTTTTTAATTTCAGCTTCCAATATATGTACAATAAAGAATGTCATCAATTAGGGAAAAATAACTGACAGCAATACATCCTCGATAAAAACATGGTTATGTGAAAGGACAGAAAAAGCAGCTATTTCCATTAAAAAATCAAGAGCAATCATTATAGTTGTACACATTAAAAATGGTTAATACCTACAATTTCAGTAATTTAAAATTGACAAAGCACATAGAAAAAAATATGAACATTTTAATAGTGCATATCATGAAAACGCTTCGGCTACTGCACCAGGATGGCCGAGTGGTTAAAGTGTTGGGCTCATAATTCAATGGATTTATATCTGCATGGATTCAAATCCCACTTCCGGTGTGGTTTTTAATTTCAGCTTCCAAAAAATGTACAATAAAGAATGTTATCAATTAGGGAAATATAAAATTGACAGCCGTATATCTTTCAACAAAAACATGGTAGTGTGAAATTACAGAGAAAGTAACTATTTCTATTATAAAATCAAGAGCAATCGTTATAGCTGTACAATTTAAAAAAAGGTGATTACTATCAATTTCAGTAATTTAAAAATTGACAATCCACATAGAAAAAAACATGAACATTCCATCAGTACTTGTCATGAAAAACACTATAACTACTGCAGCAGGAAGGTCATTCCAAACATACTCTCAGAGATGAGAAGAAATATAGGTATTCTAATATACAAAAATCAGAGCTATGTAGTTATTTAGACTCAAAGCTGTATAATGATTAAAGACAAGTTAACAGAGCATATTGAAAAAAGATGAACATTTCAATAGTGCTTATCTTGATAAGCTCCTTGGCTACCGCACCAGGATAGCCGAGTGGTTAAGGCGTTGGACTTAAGATCCAATGGATTTATATCCGCGTGGGTTCGAACCTGGTATGGTTTTTAATTTCAGCTTCCAAGATATGTACAATAAAGAATGTCATCAATTAGGGAAAAATAACTGACAGCAATACATCCTCGATAAAAACATGGTTATGTGAAAGGGCAGAAAAAGCAGCTATTTCCATCATAAAATCAAGAGCAATCGTTATAGTTGTACACATTAAAAATGTTTAATACCTACAATTTCAGTAATTTAAAATTGACAATGCACATATAAAAAAATATGAACATTTCAATAGTGCTTATCATGATAAACGCTTTGGCTACTACACCAGGATGGCCGAGTGGTTAAGGTGTTGGGCTTATAATCCAATGGATTTATATCTGCATGGATTCAAACCCCCCTTCTGGTGTGGTTTTTAATTTCAGCTTCCAAAAAATGTACAATAAAGAATGTTATCAATTAGGGAAATTTAAAATTGACAGCCGTATATCTTTCAACAAAAACATGGTCGTGTGAAATTACAGAGAAAGTAACTATTTCTATTATAAAATCAAGAGCAATCCTTATAGCTGTACAGTTTAAAAAATGGTGAACACAATCAATTTCAGTACTTTAAAAATTGACAATCCACTTAGAAAAAAACATGAACATTCCATCAGTACTTGTCATGAAAAACACTTTAACTACTGTAGCAGGATGGTCATACCAAACATACTTTCAGAGATGAGAAGAAATATAGGTATTCTAATAAACAAAAATCAGAGCTATGTAGTTATTTAGACTCAAAGCTGTATAATGATTAAAGACAAGTTAACAGAGCATGTTGAAAAAAAGATGAACATTTCAATAGTGCTTATCTTGATAAACTCCTTGGCTACTGCACCAGGATGGCCGAGTGGTTAAGGCGTTGGACTTAAGTTCCAATGGATTTATATCTGGTACGGTTTTTAATTTCAGCTTCCAAAAAATGTACAATAAAGAATGTTATCAATTAGGGAAATTTAAAATTGACAGCCGTATATCTTTCAACAAAAAGATGGTCGTGTGAAATTACAGAGAATGTAACTATTTCTATTATAAAATCAAGAGCAATCATTATAGCTGTACACTTTAAAAAATGGTGAATACAAACAATTTCAGTACTTTAAAAATTAACAATCCACAGAGAAAAAAACATGAACATTCCATAAGTACTTGTCATGAAAAACACTTTAACTACTGCAGCAGGAAGGTCATACCAAACAAACTTTCAGAGATGAGAAGAAATATAGGTATTCTAATATAGAAAAATCAGAGCTATGTAGTTATTTAGACTCAAAGCTGTATAATGATTAAAGACAAGTTAACAGTGCATTTTGAAAAAAGATGAACATTTCAATAGTACAGAAAACGCAGCTATTTCCATCATAAAATCAAGAGCAATCGTTACACTTGTACACATTAAAAATGTTTAATACCTACAATTTCAGTAATTTAAAACTGACAATGTACCTAGAAAAAAAGATGAACATTTCAAAAGTGCTTATCATGATAAACGCTTTGGCCACCGCACCAGGATGGCCGAGTGGTTAAGGTGTTGGGCTCATAATCCAATGGATTTATATCTGCTTGGATTCAAACCCCACTTCCGGTGTGGTTTTTAATTTCAGCTTCCAAAAAATGTACAATAAAGAATGTTATCAATTAGGGAAATTTAAAATTGACAGCCATATATCTTTCAACAAAAACATGGTCGTGTGAAATTACAGAGAAAGTAGCTATTTCTATTATAAAATCAAGAGCAATCGTTATAGCTGTACAGTTTAAAAAATGGTGAATACAATCAATTTCAGTAATTTAAAAATTTACAATCCACATAGAAAAAAATATGAACATTCCATCAGTACTTGTCATGAAAAACACTTTAACTACTGCAGCAGGAAGGTCATACCAAACATACTTTCAGAGATAAGAAGAAATATAGGTATTCTAATATACAAAAATCAGAGCTATGTAGTTATTTAGACTCAAAGCTGTATAATGATTAAAGACAAGTTAACAGAGCATGATGAAAAAAAGATGAACATTTCAATAGTGCTTATCATGATAAACTCCTTGGCTACCGCACCAGGGTGGCCGAGTGGTTAAGGCGTTGGACTTAAGATCCAATGGATTTATATCTGCGTGGGTTCGAACCCCACTCCTGGTATGGTTTTTAATTTCAGCTTCCAAGATATGTACAATAAAGAATGTCATCAATTAGGGAAAAATAACTGACAGCAATACATCCTCGATAAAAACATGGTTATGTGAAAGGACAGAAAAAGCAGCTATTTCCATTAAAAAATCAAGAGCAATCGTTATAGTTGTACAAATTAAAAATGTTTAATACCTACAATTTCAGTAATTTAAAATTGAGAATGCACATAGAAAAAAATATGAACATTTTAATGGTGCATACCATGATGAACGCTTTGGCTACTGCACCAGGATGGCCGAGTGGTTAAGGTGTTGGGCTTATAATCCAATGGATTTATATCTGCATGGATTCAAACCCCCCTTCTGGTGTGGTTTTTAATTTCAGCTTCCAAAAAATGTACAATAAACAATGTTATCAATTAGGGAAATTTAAAATTGACAGCCGTATATCTTTCAACAAAAACATGGTTGTGTGAAATTACAGAGAAAGTAACTATTTCTATTATAAAATCAAGAGCAATCATTATAGCTGTACACTTTAAAAAATGGTGAATACAAACAATTTCAGTACTTTAAAAATTGACAATCCACATAGAAATAAAAATGAACATTCCATCAGTACTTGTCATGAAAAACACTTTAACTACTGCAGCAGGAAGGTCATACCAAACATACTTTCAGAGATGAGAAGAAATATAGGTATTCTAATATACAAAAATCAGAGCTATTTAGTTATTTAGACTCAAAGCTGTATAATGATTAAAGACAAGTTCACAGAGCATGTTGAAAAAAAGTTGAACATTTCAATAGTGCTTATCTTGATAAACTCCTTGGCTACTGCACCAGGATGGCCGAGTGGTTAAGGCGTTGGACTTAAGTTCCAATGGATTTATATCTGGTATGGTTTTTAATTTCAGCTTCCAAGATATGTACAATAAAGAATGTCATTAATTAGGGAAAAATAACTGACAGCAATACATCCTCGATAAAAACATGGTTATGTGAAAGTACCGAAAAAGCAGCTATTTCCATTAAAAAATCAAGAGCAATCGTTATAGTTGTACACATTAAAAATGTTTAATACCTACAATTTCAGTAATTTAAAATTGACAATGCACATAGAAAAAAATATGAACATTTCAATAGTGCATATCATGATAAACGCTTTAGCTTCTGCACCAGGATGGCCGAGAGGTTTAGTTGTTGGGCGTATTATCCAATGGATTTATATCTGCATGGATTCAAACCCCACTTCTGGTGTGGTTTTTAATTTCAGCTTCCAAAAAATGTTCAATAAAGAATGTTATCAATTAAGGAAATATAAAATTGACAGCCGTATATCTTTCAAGAAAAACATGGTCGTGTGAAATCACAGAGAAAGTAACTATTTCTATTATAAAATCAAGAGCAATAATTATAGCTGTACACTTTAAAAAATGGTGAATACAAACAATTTCAGTACTTTAAAAAATTGACAATCCACATAGAAAAAAACATGAACATTCCATCAGTACTTGTCATGAAAAACACTTTAACTACTGCAGCAGGAAGGTCATACCAAACATACTTTCAGAGATGAGAAGAAATATAGGTATTCTAATATACAAAAATCAGAGCTATGTAGTTATTTAGACTCAAAGCTGTATAATGATTAAAGACAAGTTAACAGAGCATATTGAAAAAAAGATGAACATTTCAATAGTGCTTATTTTGATAAACTTCTTGGCTAACGCACCAGGATGGCCGAGTGGTTAAGGCGTTGGACTTAAGTTCCCATGGGTTTATATCTGCGTGGGTTCGAACCCAACTCCTAGTATGGTTTTTAATTTCAGCTTCCAAGATATGTACAATAAAGAATGTCATCAATTAGGGAAAAATAACTGACAGCAATACATCCTCGATAAAAACAAGGTTATGTGAAAGGACAGAAAAAGCAGCTATTTCCATTAAAAAATCAAGAGCAATCATTATAGTTGTACACATTAAAAATGTTTAATACCTACAATTTCAGTAATTTAAAATTGACAATGCACATAGAAAAAAACATGAACATTCCATCACTACTTGTCATGAAAAACACTTTAACTACTGCAGCAGGAAGGTCATACCAAACATACTTTCAGAGATGAGAAGAAATATAGGTATTCTAATATACAAAAATCAGAGCTATGAAGTTATTTAGACTCAAAACTGTATAATGATTAAAGACAAGTTAACAGTGCATTTTGAATAAAAGATGAACATTTCAATAGTACAGAAAAAGCAGCTATTTCCATCATAAAATCAAGAGCAATCGTTATACTTGTACACATTAAAAATGTTTAATACCTACAATTTCAGTAATTTAAAACTGACAATGTACCTAGAAAAAAAGATGAACATTTCAAAAGTGCTTATCATGATAAACGCTTTGGCTACCGCACCAGGATGGCTGAGTGGTTAAGGCGTTGGTTCGAACCCCATTCCTGGTATGGTTTTTAATTTCAGCTTCCGAGATATGTACAATAAAGAATGTCATCAATTAGGGAAAAATAACTGACAGCAATACATCCTCGATAAAAACATGGTTATGTGAAAGGACAGAAAAAGCAGCTATTTCCATTAAAAAATCAAGAGCAATCGTTATAGTTGTACACATTAAAAATGTTTAATACCTACAATTTGAGTAATTTAAAATTGACAATGCACATAGAAAAAAATATGAACATTTCAATAGTGCATACCATGATAAACGCTTTGGCTACTGCACCAGGATGGCCGAGTGGTTAAGGTGTTGGGCTTATAATCCAATGGATTTATATCTGCATGGATTCAAACCCCCCTTCTGGTGTGGTTTTTAATTTCAGCTTCCAAAAAATGTACAATAAAGAATGTTATCAATTAGGGAAATTTAAAATTGGCAGCCGTATATCTTTCAACAAAAACATGGTCGTGTGAAATAACAGAGAAAGTAACTATTTCTATTATAAAATCAAGAGCAATCGTTACAGCTGTACACTTTAAAAAATGGGGAATACAATCAATTTCAGTAATTTAAAAATTGACAATCCACATAGAAAAAAATATGAACATTCCATCAGTACTTGTCATGAAAAACACTTTAACTACTGCAGCAGGAAGGTCATACCAAACATACTTTCAGAGATGAGAAGAAATATAGGTATTCTAATATACAAAAATCAGAGCTATGTAATTATTTAGACTCAAAGCTGTATAATGATTAAAGACAAGTTGACAGAGCATATTGAAAAAAGATGAACATTTCAATAGTGCTTATTTTGATAAACTTCTTGGCTAACGCACCAGGATGGCCGAGTGGTTAAGGAGTTGGACTTAAGATCCCATGGATTTATATCTGCGTGGGTTCGAACCCCTCTCCTGGTATGGTTTTTAATTTCAGTTTCCAAGATATGTACAATAAAGAATGTCATCAATTAGGGAAAAATAACTGACAGCAATACATCCTCGATAAAAACAGGGTTATGTGAAAGGACAAAAAAAGAAGCTATTTCCATTAAAAAATCAAGAGCAATCGTTATAGTTGTACACATTAAAAATGTTTAATACCTACAATTTCAGTAATTTAAAATTGACAATGCACATAGAAAAAAATATGAACATTTCAATAGTGCATATAATGATAAACGCTTTGGCTACTGCACCAGGATGGCCGAGTGGTTAAGGTGTTGGGCTTATTATCCAATGGATTTATATCTGCATGGATTCAAACCCCACTTCTGGTGTGGTTTTTAATTTCAGCTTCCAAAAAATGTACAATAAAGAATGTTATCAATTAGGGAAATTTAAAATTGACTGCATCTTTCAACAAAAACATGGTCGTGTGAAATTACAGAGAAAGTAACTATTTCTATTATAAAATCAAGAGCAATCGTTATAGCTGTACAGTTTAAAAAATGGTGAATACAATCAATTTCAGTAATTTAAAAATTGACAATCCACATAGAAAAAAACATGAACATTCCATCAGTACTTGTCATGAAAAACACTTTAACTACTGCAGCAGGAAGGTCATACCAAACATACTTTCAGAGATAAGAAGAAATATAGGTATTCTTTCTAATATACAAAAATCAGAGCTATGTAGTTATTTAGACTCAAAGCTGTATAATGATTAAAGACAAGTTAACAGAGCATGATGAAAAAAAGATGAACATTTCAATAGTGCTTATCTTGATAAACTCCTTGGCTACCGCACCAGGATGGCCGAGTGGTTAAGGCGTTGGACTTAAGATCCAATGGATTTATATCTACGTGGTATGGTTTTTAATTTCAGCTTCCAAGATATGTACAATAAAGAATGTCATCAATTAGGGAAAAATAACTGACAGCAATACATCCTCGATAAAAACATGGTTATGTGAAAGGACAGAAAAAGCAGCTATTTCCATTAAAAAATCAAGAGCAATCGTTATAGTTGTACACATTAAAAATGTTTAATACCAACAATTTCAGTAATTTAAAATTGACAATGCACATAGAAAAAAATATGAACATTTCAATAGTGCATATCATGATAAACGCTTTGGCTACTTGCCTAGGATGGCCGAGTGGTTAAGGTGTTGGGCTTATAATCCAATGGATTTATATCTGCATGGATTCAAACCCCCCTTCTGGTGTGGTTTTTAATTTCAGCTTCCAAAAAATGTACAATAAAGAATGTTATCAATTAGGGAAATTTAAAATTGACAGCCGTATATCTTTCAACAAAAACATGGTCGTGTGAAATAACAGAGAAAGTAACTATTTCTATTATAAAATCAAGAGCAATCGTTATAGCTGTACACTTTAAAAAATGGTGAATACAATCAATTTCAGTAATTTAAAAATTGACAATCCACATAGAAAAAAACATGAACATTCCATCAGTACTTGTCATGAAAAACACTTTAACTACTGCAGCAGGAAGGTCATACCAAACATACTTTCAGAGATGAGAAGAAATATAGGTATTCTAATATAGAAAAATCAGAGCTATGTAGTTATTTAGACTCAAAGCTGTATAATGATTAAAGACAAGTTATCAGAGCATGATGAAAAAAAGATGAACATTTCAATAGTGCTTATCTTGATAAACTCCTTGGCTACCGCACCAGGATGGCTGAGTGGTTAAGGCGTTGGTTCGAACCCCACTCCTGGTATGGTTTTTAATTTCAGCTTCCAAGATATGTACAATAAAGAATGTCATCAATTAGGGAAAAATAACTGACAGCAATACATCCTCGATAAAAACATGGTTATGTGAAAGGACAGAAAAAGCAGCTATTTCCATTAAAACATCAAGAGCAATCGTTATAGTTGTACACATTAAAAATGTTTAATACCTACAATTTCAGTAATTTAAAATTGACTATGCACATAGAAAAAAATATGAACATTTCAATAGTGCATACCATGATAAACGCTTTGGCTACTGCACCAGGATGGCCGAGTGGTTAAGGTGTTGGGCTTATAATCCAATGGATTTATATCTGCATGGATTCAAACCCCCCTTCTGGTGTGGTTTTTAATTTCAGCTTCCAAAAAATGTACAATAAAGAATGTTATCAATTCGGGAAATTTAAAATTGACAGCCGTATATCTTTCAACAAAAACATGGTCGTGTGAAATAACAGAGAAAGTAACTATTTCTATTATAAAATCAAGAGCAATCGTTACAGCTGTACACTTTAAAAAATGGTGAATACAATCAATTTCAGTAATTTAAAAATTGACAATCCACATGGAAAAAAACATGAACATTCCATCAGTACTTGTCATGAAAAACACTTTAACTACTGCAGCAGGAAGGTCATACCAAACATACTTTCAGAGATGAGAAGAAATATAGGTATTCTAATATACAAAAATCAGAGCTATGTAGTTATTTAGACTCGAAGCTGTATAATGATTAAAGACAAGTTAACAGAGCATATTGAAAAAAAGATGAACATTTCAATAGTGCTTAATTTGATAAACTCCTTGGCTAAAGCACCAGGATGGCCGAGTGGTTAAGGAGTTGGACTTAAGATCCCATGGATTTATATCTGCGTGGGTTCTACCCCCTCTCCTGGTATGGTTTTTAATTTCAGTTTCCAAGATATGTACAATAAAGAATGTCATCAATTAGGGAAAAATAACTGACAGCAATACATCCTCGATAAAAACAGGGTTATGTGAAAGGACAAAAAAAGAAGCTATTTCCATTAAAAAATCAAGAGCAATCGTTATAGTTGTACACATTAAAAATGTTTAATACCTACAATTTCAGTAATTTAAAATTGACAATGCACATAGAAAAAAATATGAACATTTCAATAGTGCATATCATGATAAACGTTTTGGCTACTGCACCAGGATGGCCGAGTGGTTAAGGTGTTGGGCTTATTATCCAATGGATTTATATCTGCATGGATTCAAACCCCACTTCTGGTGTGGTTTTTAATTTCAGCTTCCAAAAAATGTACAATAAAGAATGTTATCAATTAGGGAAATTTAAAATTGACTGCATCTTTCAACAAAAACATGGTCGTGTGAAATTACAGAGAAAGTAACTATTTCTATTATAAAATCAAGAGCAATCGTTATAGCTGTACAGTTTAAAAAATGGTGAATACAATCAATTTCAGTAATTTAAAAATTGACAATCCACATAGAAAAAAACATGAACATTCCATCAGTACTTGTCATGAAAAACACTTTAACTACTGCAGCAGGAAGGTCATACCAAACATACTTTCAGAGATAAGAAGAAATATAGGTATTCTAATATACAAAAATCAGAGCTATGTAGTTATTTAGACTCAAAGCTGTATAATGATTAAAGACAAGTTAACAGAGCATGATGAAAAAAAGATGAACATTTCAATAGTGCTTATCTTGATAAACTTCTTGGCTACCGCACCAGGATGGCCGAGTGGTTAAGGCGTTGGACTTAAGTTCCAATGGATTTATATCCGCGTGGGTTCGAACCCCACTCCTGGTATGGTTTTTAATTTCAGCTTCCAAGATATGATAGAATGTCATCAATTAGTGAAAAATAACTGACAGCAATACATCCTCGATAAAAACATGGTTATGTGAAAGGACAGAAAAAGCAGCTATTTCCATTTAAAAATCAAGAGCAATCGTTATAGTTGTACACATTAAAAATGTTTAATACCTACAATTTCAGTAATTTAAAATTGACAATGCACATAGAAAAAAATATGAACATTTCAATAGTGCATACCATGATAAACGCTTTGGCTACTGCACCAGGATGGCCGAGTGGTTAAGGTGTTGGGCTTATAATCCAATTGATTTATATCTGCATGGATTCAAACCCCCCTTCTGGTGTGGTTTTTAATTTCAGCTTCCAAAAAATGTACAATAAAGAATGTTATCAATTAGGGAAATTTAAAATTGACAGCCGTATATCTTTCAACAAAAACATGGTTGTGTGAAATTACAGAGAAAGTAACTATTTCTATTATAAAATCAAGAGCAATCGTTATAGCTGTACACTTTAAAAAATGGTGAATACAATCAATTTCAGTAATTTAAAAATTGACAATCCACATAGAAAAAAACATGAACATTCCATCAGTACTTGTCATGAAAAACACTTTAACTACTGCAGCAGGAAGGTCATACCAAACATACTTTCAGAGATAAGAAGAAATATAGGTATTCTAATATACAAAAATCAGAGCTATGTAGTTATTTAGACTCAAAGCTGTATAATGATTAAAGACAAGTTAACAGAGCATGATGAAAAAAAGATGAACATTTCAATAGTGCTTATCTTGATAAACTTCTTGGCTACCGCACCAGGATGGCCGAGTGGTTAAGGCGTTGGACTTAAGTTCCAATGGATTTATATCCGCGTGGGTTCGAACCCCACTCCTGGTATGGTTTTTAATTTCAGCTTCCAAGATATGATAGAATGTCATCAATTAGTGAAAAATAACTGACAGCAATACATCCTCGATAAAAACATGGTTATGTGAAAGGACAGAAAAAGCAGCTATTTCCATTTAAAAATCAAGAGCAATCGTTATAGTTGTACACATTAAAAATGTTTAATACCTACAATTTCAGTAATTTAAAATTGACAATGCACATAGAAAAAAATATGAACATTTCAATAGTGCATACCATGATAAACGCTTTGGCTACTGCACCAGGATGGCCGAGTGGTTAAGGTGTTGGGCTTATAATCCAATTGATTTATATCTGCATGGATTCAAACCCCCCTTCTGGTGTGGTTTTTAATTTCAGCTTCCAAAAAATGTACAATAAAGAATGTTATCAATTAGGGAAATTTAAAATTGACAGCCGTATATCTTTCAACAAAAACATGGTTGGTGAAATTACAGAGAAAGTAACTATTTCTATTATAAAATCAAGAGCAATCGTTATAGCTGTACACTTTAAAAAATGGTGAATACAATCAATTTCACTAATTTAAAAATTGACAATCCACATAGAAAAAAACATGAACATTCCATCAGTACTTGTCATGAAAAACACTTTAACTACTGCAGCAGGAAGGTCATACCAAACATACTTTCAGAGATAAGAAGAAATATAGGTATTCTAATATACAAAAATCAGAGCTATGTAGTTATTTAGAATCAAAGCTGTATAATGATTAAAGACAAGTTAACAGAGCATGATGAAAAAAAGATGAACATTTCAATAGTGCTTATCTTGATAAACTCCTTGGCTACCGCACCAGGATGGCCGAGTGGTTAAGGCGTTGGACTTAAGATCCAATGGATTTATATCCGCGTGGGTTTGAACCCCACTCCTGGTATGGTTTTTAATTTCAGCATCCGAGATATGTACAATAAAGAATGTCATCAATTAGGGAAAAATAACTGACAGCAATACATCCTCGATAAAAACATGGTTATGTGAAAGGACAGAAAAAGCAGCTATTTCCATTAAAACATCAAGAGCAATCGTTATAGTTGTACACATTAAAAATGTTTAATACCTACAATTTCAGTAATTTAAAATTGACAATGCACATAGAAAAAAATATGAACATTTCAATAGTGCATACCATGATAAACGCTTTGGCTACTGCACCAGGATGGCCGAGTGGTTAAGGTGTTGGGCTTATAATCCAATGGATTTATATCTGCATGGATTCAAACCCCCCTTCTGGTGTGGTTTTTAATTTCAGCTTCCAAAAAATGTACAATAAAGAATGTTATCAATTAGGGAAATTTAAAATTGACAGCCGTATATCTTTCAACAAAAACATGGTCATGTGAAATAACAGAGAAAGTAACTATTTCTATTATAAAATCAAGAGCAATCATTACAGCTGTACACTTTAAAAAATGGTGAATACAATCAATTTCAGTAATTTAAAAATTGACAATCCACATAGAAAAAAACATGAACATTCCATGAGTACTTGTCATGAAAAACACTTTAACTACTGCAGCAGGAAGGTCATACCAAACATACTTTCAGAGATGAGAAGAAATATAGGTATTCTAATATACAAAAATCAGAGCTATGTAGTTATTTAGACTCAAAGCTGTATAATGATTAAAGACAAGTTAACAGAGCATATTGAAAAAAGATGAACATTTCAATAGTGCTTATTTTGATAAACTCCTTGGCTAAAGCACCAGGATGGCCGAGTGGTTAAGGAGTTGGACTTAAGATCCCATGGATTTATATCTGCGTGGGTTCGAACCCCTCTCCTGGTACGGTTTTTAATTTCAGTTTCCAAGATATGTACAATAAAGAATGTCATCAATTAGGGAAAAATAACTGACAGCAATACATCCTCGATAAAAACAGGGTTATGTGAAAGGACAAAAAAAGAAGCTATTTCCATTAAAAAATCAAGAGCAATCGTTATAGTTGTACACATTAAAAATGTTTAATACCTACAATTTCAGTAATTTAAAATTGACAATGCACATAGAAAAAAATATGAACATTTCAATAGTGCATATCATGATAAACGCTTTGGCTACTGCACAAGGATGGCCGAGTGGTTAAGGTGTTGGGCTTATTATCCAATGGATTTATATCTGCATGGATTCAAACCCCACTTCTGGTGTGGTTTTTAATTTCAGCTTCCAAAAAATGTACAATAAAGAATGTTATCAATTAGGGAAATTTAAAATTGACTGCATCTTTCAACAAAAACATGGTCGTGTGAAATTACAGAGAAAGTAACTATTTCTATTATAAAATCAAGAGCAATCGTTATAGCTGTACAGTTTAAAAAATGGTGAATACAATCAATTTCAGTAATTTAAAAATTGACAATCCACATAGAAAAAAACATGATCATTCCATCAGTACTTGCCATGAAAAACACTTTAACTACTGCAGCAGGAAGGTCATACCAAACATACTTTCAGAGATAAGAAGAAATATAGGTATTCTAATATACAAAAATCAGAGCTATGTAGTTATTTAGACTCAAAGCTGTATAATGATTAAAGACAAGTTAACAGAGCATGATGAAAAAAAGATGAACATTTCAATAGTGCTTATCTTGATAAACTCCTTGGCTACCGCACCAGGATGGCCGAGTGGTTAAGGCGTTGGACTTAAGATCCAATGGATTTATATCTGCTTGGTATGGTTTTTAATTTCAGCTTCCAAGATATGTACAATAAAGAATGTCATCAATTAGGGAAAAATAACTGACAGCAATACATCCTCGATAAAAACATGGTTATGTGAAAGGACAGAAAAAGCAGCTATTTCCATTAAAAAATCAAGAGCAATCGTTATAGTTGTAATTGTTAATACCTACAATTTCAGTAATTTAAAATTGACAATGCACATAGAAAAAAATATGAACATTTCAATAGTGCATACCATGATAAACGCTTTGGCTACTGCACCAGGATGGCCGAGTGGTTAAGGTGTTGGGCTTATAATCCAATGGAATTATATCTGCATGGATTCAAACCCCCCTTCTGGTGTGGTTTTTAATTTCAGCTTCCAAAAAATGTACAATAAAGAATGTTATCAATTAGGGAAATTTAAAATTGACAGCCGTATATCTTTCAACAAAAACATGGTTGTGGGAAATTACAGAGAAAGTAACTATTTCTATTATAAAATCAAGAGCAATCATTATAGCTGTACACTTTAAAAAATGGTGAATACAATCAATTTCAGTAGTTTAAAAATTGACAATCCACATAGAAAAAAACATGAACATTCCATCAGTACTTGTCATGAAAAACACTTTAACTACTGCAGCAGGAAGGTCATACCAAACATACTTTCAGAGATAAGAAGAAATATAGGTATTCTAATATACAAAAATCAGAGCTATGTAGTTATTTAGACTCAAAGCTGTATAATGATTAAAGACAAGTTAACAGCATGATGAAAAAAAGATGAACATTTCAATAGTGCTTATCTTGATAAACTCCTTGGCTACCGCACAAGGATGGCCGAGTGGTTAAGGCGTTGGACTTAAGATCCAATGGATTTATATCCGCGTGGGTTCGAACCCCACTCCTGGTATGGTTTTTAATTTCAGCTTCCAAGATATGTACAATAAAGAATGTCATCAATTAGTGAAAAATAACTGACAGCAATACATCCTCGATAAAAACATGGTTATGTGAAAGGACAGAAAAAGCAGCTATTTCCATTAAAAAATCAAGAGCAATCGTTATAGTTGTACACATTAAAAATGTTTAATACCTACAATTTCAGTAATTTAAAATTGACAATGCACATAGAAAAAAATATGAACATTTCAATAGTGCATATCATGATAAACGCTTTGGCTACTTGCCTAGGATGGCCGAGTGGTTAAGGTGTTGGGCTTATAATCCAATGGATTTATATCTGCATGGATTCAAACCCCCCTTCTGGTGTGGTTTTTAATTTCAGCTTCCAAAAAATGTACAATAAAGAATGTTATCAATTAGGGAAATTTAAAATTGACAGCCGTATATCTTTCAACAAAAACATGGTCATGTGAAATTACAGAGAAAGTAACTATTTCTATTATAAAATCAAGAGCAATCGTTATAGCTGTACACTTTAAAAAATGGTGAATACAATCAATTTCAGTAATTTAAAAATTGACAATCCACATAGAAAAAAACATGAACATTCCATCAGTACTTGTCATGAAAAACACTTTAACTACTGCAGCAGGAAGGTCATACCAAACATACTTTCAGAGATGAGAAGAAATATAGGTATTCTAATATAGAAAAATCAGAGCTATGTAGTTATTTAGACTCAAAGCTGTATAATGATTAAAGACAAGTTAACAGAGCATGATGAAAAAAAGATGAACATTTCAATAGTGCTTATCTTGATAAACTCCTTGGCTACCGCACCAGGATGGCTGAGTGGTTAAGGCGTTGGTTCGAACCCCACTCCTGGTATGGTTTTTAATTTCAGCTTCCGAGATATGTACAATAAAGAATGTCATCAATTAGGGAAAAATAACTGACAGCAATACATCCTCGATAAAAACATGGTTATGTGAAAGGACAGAAAAAGCAGCTATTTCCATTAAAACATCAAGAGCAATCGTTATAGTTGTACACATTAAAAATGTTTAATACCTACAATTTCAGTAATTTAAAATTGACTATGCACATAGAAAAAAATATGAACATTTCAATAGTGCATACCATGATAAACGCTTTGGCTACTGCACCAGGATGGCCGAGTGGTTAAGGTGTTGGGCTTATAATCCAATGGATTTATATCTGCATGGATTCAAACCCCCCTTCTGGTGTGGTTTTTAATTTCAGCTTCCAAAAAATGTACAATAAAGAATGTTATCAATTCGGGAAATTTAAAATTGACAGCCGTATATCTTTCAACAAAAACATGGTTGTGTGAAATAACAGAGAAAGTAACTATTTCTATTATAAAATCAAGAGCAATCGTTACAGCTGTACACTTTAAAAAATGGTGAATACAATCAATTTCAGTAATTTAAAAATTGACAATCCACATGGAAAAAAACATGAACATTCCATCAGTACTTGTCATGAAAAACACTTTAACTACTGCAGCAGGAAGGTCATACCAAACATACTTTCAGAGATGAGAAGAAATATAGGTATTCTAATATACAAAAATCAGAGCTATGTAGTTATTTAGACTCGAAGCTGTATAATGATTAAAGACAAGTTAACAGAGCATATTGAAAAAAAGATGAACATTTCAATAGTGCTTAATTTGATAAACTCCTTGGCTAAAGCACCAGGATGGCCGAGTGGTTAAGGAGTTGGACTTAAGATCCCATGGATTTATATCTGCGTGGGTTCTACCCCCTCTCCTGGTATGGTTTTTAATTTCAGTTTCCAAGATATGTACAATAAAGAATGTCATCAATTAGGGAAAAATAACTGACAGCAATACATCCTCGATAAAAACAGGGTTATGTGAAAGGACAAAAAAAGAAGCTATTTCCATTAAAAAATCAAGAGCAATCGTTATAGTTGTACACATTAAAAATGTTTAATACCTACAATTTCAGTAATTTAAAATTGACAATGCACATAGAAAAAAATATGAACATTTCAATAGTGCATATCATGATAAACGCTTTGGCTACTGCACCAGGATGGCCGAGTGGTTAAGGTGTTGGGCTTATTATCCAATGGATTTATATCTGCATGGATTCAAACCCCACTTCTGGTGTGGTTTTTAATTTCAGCTTCCAAAAAATGTACAATAAAGAATGTTATCAATTAGGGAAATTTAAAATTGACTGCATCTTTCAACAAAAACATGGTCGTGTGAAATTACAGAGAAAGTAACTATTTCTATTATAAAATCAAGAGCAATCGTTATAGCTGTACAGTTTAAAAAATGGTGAATACAATCAATTTCAGTAATTTAAAAATTGACAATCCACATAGAAAAAAACATGAACATTCCATCAGTACTTGTCATGAAAAACACTTTAACTACTGCAGCAGGAAGGTCATACCAAACATACTTTCAGAGATAAGAAGAAATATAGGTATTCTAATATACAAAAATCAGAGCTATGTAGTTATTTAGACTCAAAGCTGTATAATGATTAAAGACAAGTTAACAGAGCATGATGAAAAAAAGATGAACATTTCAATAGTGCTTATCTTGATAAACTTCTTGGCTACCGCACCAGGATGGCCGAGTGGTTAAGGCGTTGGACTTAAGTTCCAATGGATTTATATCCGCGTGGGTTCGAATCCCACTCCTGGTATGGTTTTTAATTTCAGCTTCCAAGATATGATAGAATGTCATCAATTAGTGAAAAATAACTGACAGCAATACATCCTCGATAAAAACATGGTTATGTGAAAGGACAGAAAAAGCAGCTATTTCCATTTAAAAATCAAGAGCAATCGTTATAGTTGTACACATTAAAAATGTTTAATACCTACAATTTCAGTAATTTAAAATTGACAATGCACATAGAAAAAAATATGAACATTTCAATAGTGCATACCATGATAAACGCTTTGGCTACTGCACCAGGATGGCCGAGTGGTTAAGGTGTTGGGCTTATAATCCAATTGATTTATATCTGCATGGATTCAAACCCCCCTTCTGGTGTGGTTTTTAATTTCAGCTTCCAAAAAATGTACAATAAAGAATGTTATCAATTAGGGAAATTTAAAATTGACAGCCGTATATCTTTCAACAAAAACATGGTTGTGTGAAATTACAGAGAAAGTAACTATTTCTATTATAAAATCAAGAGCAATCGTTATAGCTGTACACTTTAAAAAATGGTGAATACAATCAATTTCACTAATTTAAAAATTGACAATCCACATAGAAAAAAACATGAACATTCCATCAGTACTTGTCATGAAAAACACTTTAACTACTGCAGCAGGAAGGTCATACCAAACATACTTTCAGAGATAAGAAGAAATATAGGTATTCTAATATACAAAAATCAGAGCTATGTAGTTATTTAGACTCAAAGCTGTATAATGATTAAAGACAAGTTAACAGAGCATGATGAAAAAAAGATGAACATTTCAATAGTGCTTATCTTGATGAACTCCTTGGCTACCGCACCAGGATGGCCGAGTGGTTAAGGCGTTTATATCTGCGTGGGTTCGAACCCCACTCCTGGTATGGTTTTTAATTTCAGCTTCCAAGATATGTACAATAAAGAATGTCATCAATTAGAGAAAATTAACTGACAGCAATACATCCTCGATAAAAACATGGTTATGTGAAAGGACAGAAAAAGCAGCTATTTCCATTAAAAAATCAAGAGCAATCGTTATAGTTGTACACATTAAAAATGTTTAATACCTACAATTTCAGTAATTTAAAATTGACAATGCACATAGAAAAAATATGAACATTTCAATAGTGCATATCATGATAAACGCTTTGGCTACTTGCCTAGGATGGCCGAGTGGTTAAGGTGTTGGGCTTATAATCCAATGGATTTATATCTGCATGGATTCAAACCCCCCTTCTGGTGTGGTTTTTAATTTCAGCTTCCAAAAAATGTACAATAAAGAATGTTATCAATTAGGGAAATTTAAAATTGACAGCCGTATATCTTTCAACAAAAACATGGTTGTGTGAAATTACAGAGAAAGTAACTATTTCTATTATAAAATCAAGAGCAATCGTTATAGCTGTACACTTTAAAAAATGGTGAATACAATCAATTTCAGTAATTTAAAAAATGACAATCCACATAGAAAAAAACATGAACATTCCATCAGTACTTGTCATGAAAAACACTTTAACTACTGCAGCAGGAAGGTCATACCAAACATACTTTCAGAGATAAGAAGAAATATAGGTATTCTAATATACAAAAATCAGAGCTATGTAGTTATTTAGACTCAAAGCTGTATAATGATTAAAGACAAGTTAACAGAGCATGATGAAAAAAAGATGAACATTTCAATAGTGCTTATCTTGATAAACTCCTTGGCTACCGCACCAGGATGGCCGAGTGGTTAAGGCGTTGGACTTAAGATCCAATGGATTTATATCTGCGTGGGTTCGAACCCCACTCCTGGTATGGTTTTTAATTTCAGCTTCCAAGATATGTACAATAAAGAATGTCATCAATTAGGGAAAAATAACTGACAGCAATACATCCTCCATAAAAACATGGTTATGTGAAAGGACAGAAAAAGCAGCTATTTTCATTAAAAAATCAAGAGCAATCGTTATAGTTGTACACATTAAAAATGTTTAATACCTACAATTTCAGTAATTTAAAATTGACAATGCACATAGAAAAAATATGAACATTTCAATAGTGCATATCATGATAAACGCTTTGGCTACTTGCCTAGGATGGCCGAGTGGTTAAGGTGTTGGGCTTATAATCCAATTGATTTATATCTGCATGGATTCAAACCCCCCTTCTGGTGTTGTTTTTAATTTCAGCTTCCAAAAAATGTACAATAAAGAATGTTATCAATTAGGGAAATTTAAAATTGACAGCCGTATATCTTTCAACAAAAACATGGTCGTGTGAAATTACAGAGAAAGTAACTATTTCTATTATAAAATCAAGAGCAATCGTTATAGCTGTACAGTTTAAAAAATGGTGAATACAATCAATTTCAGTAATTTAAAAATTGACAATCCACATAGAAAAAAACATGAACATTCCATCAGTACTTGTCATGAAAAACACTTTAACTACTGCAGCAGGAAGGTCATACCAAACATACTTTCAGAGATAAGAAGAAATATAGGTATTCTAATTTACAAAAATCAGAGTTATGTAGTTATTTAGACTCAAAGCTGTATAATGATTAAAGACAAGTTAACAGAGCATGATGAAAAAAAGATGAACATTTCAATAGTGCTTATCTTGATAAACTCCTTGGCTACCGCACCAGGATGGCCGAGTGGTTAAGGCGTTTATATCTGCGTGGGTTCGAACCCCACTCCTGGTATGGTTTTTAATTTCAGCTTCCAAGATATGTACAATAAAGAATGTCATCAATTAGGGAAAAATAACTGACAGCAATACATCCTCGATAAAAACATGGTTATGTGAAAGGACAGAAAAAGCAGCTATTTCCATTAAAAAATCAAGAGCAATCGTTATAGTTGTACACATTAAAAATGTTTAATACCTACAATTTCAGTAATTTAAAATTGACAATGCACATAGAAAAAAATATGAACATTTCAATAGTGCATACCATGATAAACGCTTTGGCTACTGCACCAGGATGGCCGAGTGGTTAAGGTGTTGGGCTTATAATCCAATTGATTTATATCTGCATGGATTCAAACCCCCCTTCTGGTGTGGTTTTTAATTTCAGCTTCCAAAAATTGTACAATAAAGAATGTTATCAATTAGGGAAATTTAAAATTGACAGCCGTATATCTTTCAACAAAAACACGGTTGTGTGAAATTACAGAGAAAGTAACTATTTCTATTATAAAATCAAGAGCAATCGTTATAGCTGTACACTTTAAAAAATGGTGAATACAATCAATTTCAGTAATTTAAAAATTGACAATCCACATAGAAAAAAACATGAACATTCCATCAGTACTTGTCATGAAAAACACTTTAACTACTGCAGCAGGAAGGTCATACCAAACATACTTTCAGAGATAAGAAGAAATATAGGTATTCTAATATACAAAAATCAGAGCTATGTAGTTATTTAGACTCAAAGCTGTATAATGATTAAAGACAAGTTAACAGAGCATGATGAAAAAAAGATGAACATTTCAATAGTGCTTATCTTGATAAACTCCTTGGCTACCACACCAGGATGGCCGAGTGGTTAAGGCGTTGGACTTAAGATCCAATGGATTTTTATCTGCGTGGGTTCGAACCCCACTCCTGGTATGGTTTTTAATTTCAGCTTCCAAGATATGTACAATAAAGAATGTCATCAATTAGGGAAAAATAACTGACAGCAATACATCCTCGATAAAAACATGGTTATGTGAAAGGACAGAAAAAGCAGCTATTTTCATTAAAAAATCAAGAGCAATCGTTATAGTTGTACACATTAAAAATGTTTAATACCTACAATTTCAGTAATTTAAAATTGACAATGCACATAGAAATAAATATGAACATTTCAATAGTGCATACCATGATAAACGCTTTGCACCAGGATGGCCGAGTGGTTAAGGTGTTGGGCTTATTATCCAATGGATTTATATCTGCATGGATTCAAACCCCACTTCTGGTGTGGTTTTTA
This sequence comes from Taudactylus pleione, assembly GCA_031769625.1. Classification (NCBI taxonomy): domain Eukaryota; kingdom Metazoa; phylum Chordata; class Amphibia; order Anura; family Myobatrachidae; genus Taudactylus; species Taudactylus pleione. The sequence continues at coordinate 30,505,622 of JAUIMM010000153.1, read as the reverse complement.
ATTTCAGCTTCCAAAAAATGTACAATAAAGAATGTTATCAATTAGGGAAATTTAAAATTGACTGCATCTTTCAACAAAAACATGGTCGTGTGAAATTACAGAGAAAGTAACTATTTCTATTATAAAATCAAGAGCAATCGTTATAGCTGTACAGTTTAAAAAATGGTGAATACAATCAATTTCAGTAATTTAAAAATTGACAATCCACATAGAAAAAAACATGATCATTCCATCAGTACTTGCCATGAAAAACACTTTAACTACTGCAGCAGGAAGGTCATACCAAACATACTTTCAGAGATAAGAAGAAATATAGGTATTCTAATATACAAAAATCAGAGCTATGTAGTTATTTAGACTCAAAGCTGTATAATGATTAAAGACAAGTTAACAGAGCATGATGAAAAAAAGATGAACATTTCAATAGTGCTTATCTTGATAAACTCCTTGGCTACCGCACCAGGATGGCCGAGTGGTTAAGGCGTTGGACTTAAGATCCAATGGATTTATATCTGCTTGGTATGGTTTTTAATTTCAGCTTCCAAGATATGTACAATAAAGAATGTCATCAATTAGGGAAAAATAACTGACAGCAATACATCCTCGATAAAAACATGGTTATGTGAAAGGACAGAAAAAGCAGCTATTTCCATTAAAAAATCAAGAGCAATCGTTATAGTTGTAATTGTTAATACCTACAATTTCAGTAATTTAAAATTGACAATGCACATAGAAAAAAATATGAACATTTCAATAGTGCATACCATGATAAACGCTTTGGCTACTGCACCAGGATGGCCGAGTGGTTAAGGTGTTGGGCTTATAATCCAATGGATTTATATCTGCATGGATTCAAACCCCCCTTCTGGTGTGGTTTTTAATTTCAGCTTCCAAAAAATGTACAATAAAGAATGTTATCAATTCGGGAAATTTAAAATTGACAGCCGTATATCTTTCAACAAAAACATGGTTGTGGGAAATTACAGAGAAAGTAACTATTTCTATTATAAAATCAAGAGCAATCATTATAGCTGTACACTTTAAAAAATGGTGAATACAATCAATTTCAGTAATTTAAAAATTGACAATCCACATGGAAAAAAACATGAACATTCCATCAGTACTTGTCATGAAAAACACTTTAACTACTGCAGCAGGAAGGTCATACCAAACATACTTTCAGAGATGAGAAGAAATATAGGTATTCTAATATACAAAAATCAGAGCTATGTAGTTATTTAGACTCGAAGCTGTATAATGATTAAAGACAAGTTAACAGAGCATATTGAAAAAAAGATGAACATTTCAATAGTGCTTAATTTGATAAACTCCTTGGCTAAAGCACCAGGATGGCCGAGTGGTTAAGGAGTTGGACTTAAGATCCCATGGATTTATATCTGCGTGGGTTCTACCCCCTCTCCTGGTATGGTTTTTAATTTCAGTTTCCAAGATATGTACAATAAAGAATGTCATCAATTAGGGAAAAATAACTGACAGCAATACATCCTCGATAAAAACAGGGTTATGTGAAAGGACAAAAAAAGAAGCTATTTCCATAAAAAAATCAAGAGCAATCGTTATAGTTGTACACATTAAAAATGTTTAATACCTACAATTTCAGTAGTTTAAAATTGACAATGCACATAGAAAAAAATATGAACATTTCAATAGTGCATATCATGATAAACGCTTTGGCTACTGCACCAGGATGGCCGAGTGGTTAAGGTGTTGGGCTTATTATCCAATGGATTTATATCTGCATGGATTCAAACCCCACTTCTGGTGTGGTTTTTAATTTCAGCTTCCAAAAAATGTACAATAAAGAATGTTATCAATTAGGGAAATTTAAAATTGACTGCATCTTTCAACAAAAACATGGTCGTGTGAAATTACAGAGAAAGTAACTATTTCTATTATAAAATCAAGAGCAATCGTTATAGCTGTACAGTTTAAAAAATGGTGAATACAATCAATTTCAGTAATTTAAAAATTGACAATCCACATAGAAAAAAACATGAACATTCCATCAGTACTTGTCATGAAAAACACTTTAACTACTGCAGCAGGAAGGTCATACCAAACATACTTTCAGAGATAAGAAGAAATATAGGTATTCTAATATACAAAAATCAGAGCTATGTAGTTATTTAGACTCAAAGCTGTATAATGATTAAAGACAAGTTAACAGAGCATGATGAAAAAAAGATGAACATTTCAATAGTGCTTATCTTGATAAACTTCTTGGCTACCGCACCAGGATGGCCGAGTGGTTAAGGCGTTGGACTTAAGTTCCAATGGATTTATATCCGCGTGGGTTCGAACCCCACTCCTGGTATGGTTTTTAATTTCAGCTTCCAAGATATGATAGAATGTCATCAATTAGTGAAAAATAACTGACAGCAATACATCCTCGATAAAAACATGGTTATGTGAAAGGACAGAAAAAGCAGCTATTTCCATTTAAAAATCAAGAGCAATCGTTATAGTTGTACACATTAAAAATGTTTAATACCTACAATTTCAGTAATTTAAAATTGACAATGCACATAGAAAAAAATATGAACATTTCAATAGTGCATACCATGATAAACGCTTTGGCTACTGCACCAGGATGGCCGAGTGGTTAAGGTGTTGGGCTTATAATCCAATTGATTTATATCTGCATGGATTCAAACCCCCCTTCTGGTGTGGTTTTTAATTTCAGCTTCCAAAAAATGTACAATAAAGAATGTTATCAATTAGGGAAATTTAAAATTGACAGCCGTATATCTTTCAACAAAAACATGGTTGTGTGAAATTACAGAGAAAGTAACTATTTCTATTATAAAATCAAGAGCAATCGTTATAGCTGTACACTTTAAAAAATGGTGAATACAATCAATTTCACTAATTTAAAAATTGACAATCCACATAGAAAAAAACATGAACATTCCATCAGTACTTGTCATGAAAAACACTTTAACTACTGCAGCAGGAAGGTCATACCAAACATACTTTCAGAGATAAGAAGAAATATAGGTATTCTAATATACAAAAATCAGAGCTATGTAGTTATTTAGACTCAAAGCTGTATAATGATTAAAGACAAGTTAACAGAGCATGATGAAAAAAAGATGAACATT